>JZLH01S0022492.1:0-11176 GCA_001188425.1 Eucidaris tribuloides | reverse complement strand
CTGTAGCCGCACAGCACCCCCTGCAAAAAGACGTGTATGTCTATTTTTGTTCCAATTTGGCCGCAGAGCGACTTTTCAGCTGTTGATTTGGCCGTGAATTTGGCCGTGAAAAATTTTTTTGGCCGCGAAAAATTTTTTTTGGCCGCGAAAATTTTCCGCCGACACCCCCCCCCCCCTCCACTGAGCGACTTGTCAGCTGTTGATTTGACCGCGAATTTGGCCGTGAAAAAAACTTTTGGCCGCGAAAATATATATCTCTGCACCGCCAGTGAAAATATCGTTCCCAGGGTCCTGTTATCCGTCCTCCTAAATTCAACTTACACCTTGATATGCTTTATACAAATTAAAATATGAAATTCAACCAGTTTATTTTAATTACGTAAGGGGGTCTACAAGTTGTACAAGCATAGCTTCTTAGTAGGCCCCATATTCAATTTATAATACTTTGTGGTTGAATATATAGATATGTGTTATCATTTTAATGAGCATATACTATTTGTGGACGTTGAAGTTGTATGTATTACTTTATATCATTTCAGATTATATCTTGTAATGAATGTATATTCATGTATTTTGTTGTTGAAATACGAATTTAAACAAATCAAATCAAATGAAATTAATTGATCATGTCATTTCGTAAAACACTGAATTTCAAAGCAGATTTGTGTGCAACGACTGCGTAAAAACGACCATCCATTAATTTGTCCAAAAAATATAGAGTTGTCCCTATGACGTGTGGAAGGTCAATTTTTAGGGCCAATTTTGGCCTTCTAGAGTGCACTTCGCACATGATAGATTTCTTTACATGGGCCCTGTACTCAGTAAAGTATTCTCCAGCTCGTAGTAAAGGTTTCAAGTGGTACCTAGAATGTTTAAATGAAGTCATTTTTGGCCCCTTTAAGGCCCCCGAGGGCCAAACGCAGTGGATAGACCCCGGCAGAAATGAATATCTGTGTATGAAGAGATTGGTTCCAAAAGGCACTACATCCATTTGTTATCAAAATGGATTTTTTTTTGGGGGGGGGCAAAATGTATTCATTTTTAGTAATATTCACTACTACTCTCAACAAAATTGTAAAAGAAAATGGCATTTGAAAATCATATCGTTTCCAAAAGGTACTACATCCATTTTATTTCGGTTCCAAAGGGACTGCATCCAGGTTCATTGGGAAAGGACCAGTGACGTAGACAGGTCGTCGCACCTGGGGGATGATTGATTTGCTGTCCAGAGGGGTTGATCATAATGCACGTTCAAACAAGCTTGCGCGTGCACACACACATACAAAAATACACACAAGTGCGCGTACGTGCACGAAACATGCACACACGCACACACGCACACGCACAAACAAACACGCACGTACACACACGCGCACCACATACACACAAACACAAACACACAAACACATATACACATACACGCTCGTGTACACACACAGACAGATACAGACACACACGCACACGCAGATTATTTAAAAGGGTGCGTAAGAGAAGAAAACGGACCTGTAATAGGGGGCCGCGGGGGAGGGGCTGCCCACCAGGCGGGTGAATTCAAGGGCTCGCCTCAAAATCCCTGCTATTAGGTCCCAGTCGGGGTTCAGACGGCGGAGCCCCCTGAATCTCAAGGCTTTTAGCAATTTCATGAGGTTATTTTCACTCTCTGTTAACAATTTTTATGTAGTGGACAGTCAACAATTAAACCCTACCCCATTTTTGAAAGTTGGGTACGTGTTAATATTTGGCACTTCATCCGAAGGTATAATTTTCTATTCTGACATTTTTATAGCATGTCATTTAAAAATGCTGTGATACTTTGGGCCGCAGCCCCATGAAGCTTAGGAGTTCTGAGGGTTTAATAAGACTCTCTGATAACACTAGTATCGTGAAATGGACATTCAACAATAAGAGCCGCGTATATTCATTTTAACAAAATTAGCATTAAACTGCTCAGTTTTCCTTGAAAAGTAGGGGGGTCATTGTGCAGGCCATTCCCCCCTCAGCCAAAATTGGGATATATCTCGCCAAGGAATTTACACCAGTGTCCAGTGGATCAGAAATACGAATGTACTCAGTAAATAAAGGTGACACGACAACGAAACGATAATAATAATAATAATGATAAAGATAATAATATAAATAATGATGATGATAATATTGTTGATGATGATGATGATGATGATAAGGAGAAGAAGAAGAAGAAGAAGAAGAAGAAGAAGAAGAAGAAGAAGAAGAAGAAGACGAAGAAAAGAAGAAGAAGACGAAGAAAAGAAGAAAAGAAGAAGAAGAAGAAGAAGAAGAAGAAGAAGAAGAAGAAGAAGAAGAAGAAGAAGAATAAGAAGAAAAAAAATAATAAGAATACTATTGATTAAAAGAAATATATATATTTTTTTTCCGTGGAACTTGGGTAGCGGGATAATTGTACATGTCATCCCCCACCTTGTGAGCTGGGGATGCATACCCCCCTGTTGTCTACGCCCCTGGAAAGAACCAATCAGACAGCAGTTTGGACTTGACCTTCAACCACCCTTCTAACATTGGATTTTGGCTTTATTGCGATCTCTTGAAAACATAACATAAGCAACGGAATGAATGAAGGGGAACTTCTTGACACAACAAATTACCCCAAGAAAAGGAGCAAAAATGAAATGGAGTGAGCAAAAACAACAGGGAAACCACGAAAACAGTAGAGAGAGTACTAGTAAACTAATTTTCATCTAGTCCATGCATGTTTATGTATTGTGTGTAGTTAGTGTGGGTTTGAATGTGTTTACTCTGTATGTGTGTATGTATGTATGTACGTATGTATGTGTATGTATGTGTGTAAGGTGTGTTGGTGTGTAAGCGCGCAGGNGTATGTATGCGTGTGTGCGTGAATCTGTGTGTGTGTGTGTGTGTGTGTGTGTACGTACGTACGTGTGTGTGTGTGTGTGTGTGTGTGTGTGTGTGTGTGTGTGTGTGTGTGTGTGTGTGTGTGTGTGTGTGTGTGTGTGTGTGTTTGTAGTGGTTTGTTTGTTGTCGAGATAGTGTGTGTGTGTGTGGGGGGGGGGGGTGGGTGGGTGGGTGAGTGGCGTGCAGACCTGTGTGTGCTGTGAGTGCATGTGTATGGATCACTTGATGCCCCCACTTGATTCAGCATTGCAATATACAGTTTAGGAAATTTCGATTCCAAAAAGTATTTCATCCACCCAATTGAAAAAAAAAACATTTATTATAAATTTATTATGAATAAACCAATGGACTTAGATTTTTTAAACAGTGTCGTCACTTTTTATATTACAGTAGTACAATCAGGGAAAATATCATTCAAAATAGACATTGCTAACTATTTTTTTTAAATATATCACGTTTTTCTCGGAACTCTCCAAATAACCCGTTACTACTATATAACGATCCTCCGGTCAGATATTGTCACCTCGATGGTTAGAACCTCTGGGCTGCTTGTCTAAAGTTTGTACTTAGCACGGGAATAAAGAAAAAATCCAAGAAACTAATTAATAGATAAGATAAACATGATAAACAAAAAAACGGTGGCTCATGTTCTTAACTATTGATAAGGGACATGTCTGTAAAATCTTAAGATAAGTAATTACCTAAAAAAATGATGAACACGAAAAAAATCAATCAATGCCTACTTAGTGTAGGCTATATGAAAGGAATTTTCTTGTCTCTACAAGAAAATAATTTATATTGCCACCGTTAGTATAATTCCGTTAAAACTGAGTTTCTGGATCCTATACTTTCCTTAAAGTGATAGGCTAACATTGTGGAGCTTCAATTTAAAAAATTGTCAAATTTTGATATCTGAACTACATAGTAGTGTTTGAATGGACAAATAAACACCCTAGAATAAAAAAAAGTTTGGAAACTTACCCTGCCAATGGCAGGTTATGCATGAATAAACAATTAAAACTCGGGGTGAGTTTAAATAGCGTAGGTGTTCACACAGTAAGTCTATGGGAGAAAATGGGCAGGTGAATCCGATCAACTTACGATTTTCACTTTTTGTAAAGCACTAAATAATCATTTTGAAATACATTTTTTTCAGGGCGTCATTTTTAGACCTTATCAAAGACAATGGTAGCATGGGGAATCATGTAGCTCAGATTTTTTAAACTGTGGTAAATGTTAGCCAATACCTTTAAGGTTCTTTGGTGGTAAAATTTTAATTGGATTAAATTTCAATCAAATACTTTTATTCCCCACTTTTTATGCAACATTTTAGCTTACTTCATCACGTTGTTTTGAAACGTTTTGGTTTGATTTTGTTTCACTTAGAGTTTCAGTGAAAATAATCTTGTACATTAAAATCAACGTTTTCGCCTCCACCCACACCTCGTCCCCAGCACCCCCCCCCCCCAGAAATAGATATATTTATTGTTAAAGGTTAATGACATGACTGGGAACACTTGAAAATGCCTCAAGAACCAAATCAGTTTAACTATATACCAACGATATACCAGCTGAAGTGGATCTCCCAACTGGGAGGATTTCTCTCTAATTTGTTTACTTAAGGAGAATCAAGTATGAACATACTGCTAGTATTGTAATTCTATCGTATCTCGGTAGATAAAGAAGGCATATGGAGCTATATAACATGTATGCCTGCCACGAGGTATATTGACATGAATGAGCCAACATTTGACTACAAGATTTTCAAACCAGAATTACAGTTTACTTCATTCTAGAAGTTAAGGACTATCCCTCATAATGTCATTAACCTTTAAGTTATTATTAGTTGCTACACATTATTTCGTTATTAGAGTATTTAAATATCACACTCACAATATCGAAGTTCGTGTGTCTGAATATTCTTTTTATCTTCTCTTTACGGCACCCCGAAAATTGTTCAGAAAACAAATGTAATTATACCTATATTTAAATCATTATAATGAGACTAATTTGTCTTGTTTTGCCTAATATATTTATTCATCCCATAAAATTAAACATATATATAATCTGAAATTGTAGATTTTGATTTTTGCGGGGACCACGACTACTACATTTTGTATTGGGATGCAACTTCCAAATATCCCAGAATTCTAAAACTTTGTATGATATCTATGCAAACATCCGAAGAATGTCTAAAGAAATATAGTGCTTTATTATCACATTTAACACTTTGGCAATTCATCACTACCTGGGTTTAGAAGGCCATTGAATCTTCATTGTTATTCAATTTTATATTTATTTTAAAAATAGCAGCTTTCCTGCTGAGTTTCGCTAAATTCTTCAATTGCAAAATCACGTACATTGCGTATATAGACGTACAATTAGAAATAGGAAAACAAGAAGACGAGGAAATGGTTACTGTTGATCATTCGTACACAGTCCTCTGTTTCGAAATTTCGGTCTTTCAATGGGAATAATTATGTCTGTATATGTTTTTTTTTATCTTCTCTCTTCGGCAAACTAAAAATTGTTCATAAGCAGAATGTGACTGAATCTATATTATATCTATTTGATTTCATGTTATTTTCTTTTGCGTTGTATAATATAAACATATAACACATTCAAAGACATAAACAGCTAACTATTCCTACATAATTTCACAATTATTCTAAATTCTAAATCTGTAATGATGTACGCCAAAAGACTACAACATTTTTAAAGAGATGCATCTTTTCATGATTCTAGAGGCGAGTAATGAAAGCAATATCGGGCACACTACAGAATATGTTATCGGCTTACAAGGATAATGACATCTTAATTTACAGAAGAATAACCTTATCACCTTATTACTGTTTCAAGAAACTGTTGCTATCACAAACACAGATTCATTACTGTTTTCGTTTTTCTCCCACCACAGAAAAAAACGAAATTAGTTTAGGTGCAATCGTCCTTCATTTAGATTATCACTAAACGGCATGAATAACGTCCAAGCATATTATTTTATCATTGTATTGAAACTTGATATGCATTTATACAGTAATATTAGCAGAATATCGCACTCTGCCTGGAGATAATTATGTGAATAATAAATGCTCTCTGTTCTTCTTTACGGCACCCGAAATCTTGTTATAATCAGAAGGTAAATCCATTTTTGCCTTCTCGTCTGATTTCACTTAACTTGATTTGGGTAATACAAATATTTCTTCCGAAGAATGATTTATAATATCAGCTTTGATTCAAAAGTTTAGCAAATTGCTTATCAATAGATAACGAATTAGCAGGGCAACAAGACTGCTAAAATTTTTACATTGATGCACCGTTTCACGATAAAAGAATGGTAACACATTTAGTATAAAAAGTGCAAGCTAGTCGAGTAGCACTCGGCATTATGGTATTTTTTTAAGTGCTATAAGCTGGTCACAATGTTACAATTCAAGATAAGATTGAGTACTTGGAGAACAACATTATTTTAATATCAGCTGCTTCCATACCAGATGATATTCTGAAAATGTCACTACAGTAGTCGAGAGATTAGTTGAAAACAACAGAATACATCGTTTTTGACAAATCTTGCGTATAAATCCCAACTGCTGACAAAGTACTAATGACATCCAACTACAGCCTAAGTTAAGTTTTACAGTATGTAGATAGAAGGTCAGTGGTCAAAGGCTCATTGATGTGAAAATAGCTAATTATGTATCTGAAAATGGAAACGAATAGTAAATGATTGCTCCCATCATTTTGGAAGATTTGAACAGTGTAGTGGCAGAAGGACCAGATGGACAAGAAATTGGCCCTTTTGGAATTCAAGCACGCAATGATAGGGGGTTTAAGCATGCTGAATTCTGCAGTAGGAATGAAACTAGTCGACACTAATACATGGATTAACTATATTTTGACCATGATTGCAATTGTCATGATTTGGCAATACGAACATTGTTCCGCACAGTGATCTAAACTCCTCAAAAAAAGTTTGGAAATCTGACTTTGAGCGAGTATTTCTCCCTTCTTGTAGTAGCAATTAAGGCATGCTTGGTACCAGCGGAAAGATTATTTAATTTTCTTTAAGATAATACCCTACCTGTTATGATTATTTCAGCGGGGAAAAGGCAGTATTTAAAAATGTGGGATAAAGTGTAAATTGAAAAGCTGCAAAATGAACGGTGGTCGTGAAGAGTCCATAGGGAACGTATTGTTTTGTCTGGAGTTATGTCTTTTCTTTTCAACTGGTCAGGCATGAATGTCAGTTTCAAAAGGAGCTCCTTCCACTTCTTTTGTTTATGACTTTAAGACCGAATAGTTTGTAATCTGTTTTTAAAAGCTCATACATGTTTTTCTTTTTTTTTCGTTTGTTTCTTTGGTTGCTTGCTTGTGCACATGTTTGTTTGAATCCATGATAGTGTTAGTGTTACAATGCACAATGACCAACAGACATTGGAAAACTCACTCATCAACAGGGAAATAATAAATTAGGCGATTTACCGAACTTAGGCCATTTGCGAAGCCTTTAATCTCAGAGTCATGTGAAATTTGTAGTTGCAGGAGCTCCTTTTGGAAATTGACATTCATGCCTGACCAGCTACGAAAAAAAGATATAACTCCATACAAAAGAACATGTTCTGTATTGACTCTTTATGACTACCGGCCATTTTGCAGCTTTTCAATTTACACTTTATCCCACATTTAAAAATACTGCCTTTACCCCGATGAAATAATCATAACAAATAGGGTATCATTTCAAAGAAAATTAAATAATCGTTCTGATGGTACCAAGCATGGATTGATTACTGCTACCAAATGAGAGAAATAATCCATCAAACTCAGATTTCCAAACTTTTTTTAAAGAGTTTATAATATCAACCTTAGATGAGGAGGTTCAGCGTATTTGTAACCTACAGAATTAGAATTACCGAGGCATGAACAATGCTACATATTCTACATTGATATAACCATTTACTATATCAAAGGTGTAACGCTATAAGGATCACTATGTACAAGCAAGAAGGTAGTGTTCGCAATTATAGTATGTAAAAATATATTCTCCGCTTGTTATGATCATTATAAACAGTTTGACAATTAAAACCAGATGTATCTGAGGAATATGAGATCTTAATTTACTAGTGAATGAATCCTTTCTTTAGTATTGCTATATCCACTGAAATAAATAATAAAATGAATTTAATGTATTCGAATGAATTTCATTGTCACTTTTTGTTACAATTTCTTGGCTGACCTCGTAAAATTTGACAGTTTGGATTTACTACTCAGAGAATTATTGAACAGAGTGCAGTATATTCAAGCACAGTATTAAATGGCCGTATTCAAATCTGACGTGCATTTATATGGTCATATTAGCAGAATATCACACTCTGCTTATCAATAATTATGTATATGATAAATGCTCTCTCTTCTTCTTTACGGCACCCGAAATCTTGTGACAAACAGTTGGTAAGTATAAATCTACTTTTCCCTTCTCGTCTGATTTCACTTAACTTGATTTGGGTAATACAAATATTTCTTCCACAAAATGATTTATGATATGAGCTTTGATTCAAAAGTTTAGCAAATTGCTCATCAATAGATAACGAATTAGCGAGGCAGCAAGACTGCTAAATTTTCTACATTGATGCACCGTTTCGCGATACAAGAATGGTAACACATTTAGTATAAAAAGTGCAAGCTAATCGAGTAGCACTCGCCACTATGGTATTTTTTTTAAGTGCTGTAAGCTGGTCACAATGTTACAATTCAAGATAAGATTGAGTACTTGGAGAACAACATTATTTTAATATCAGCTGCTTCCATACCTGACGCTATTCTGAAAATGTCACTACAATACAAGACAGATTAGTGAAAACAACAGAATACATCGTTTTTGACAAATCTTGCGTATAAATCCCAACTGCTGACAAAGTACTAATGATATCCAACTACAGCCTAAGTTAAGTTTTACAGTATGTAGATAGAAGGTCAGTGGTCAAAGGCTCATTGATTCGAAAATAGCTAACTATGTATCTGAAAATGGAAACGAATAGTAAATGATTGCTCCCATCATTTTGGGAGATTTGAACAGTGTAGTGGCAGAAGGACCAGATGGACAAGAAATTGGCCCTTTTGGAATTCAAGCACGCAATGATAGGGGGTTTAAGCATGCTGAATTCTGCAGTAGGAATGAAACTAGTCGACACTAATACATGGATTAACTATATTTTGACCATGATTGCAATTGTCATGATTTGGCAATACGAACATTGTTCCGCACAGTGATCTATAATATCAACCTTAGATGAGGAGGTTCAGCGTATTTGTAACCTACAGAATTAGAATTACCGAGGCATGAACAATGCTACATATTCTACATTGATATAACCATTTACTATATCAAAGGTGTAACGCTATAAGGATCACTATGTACAAGCAAGAAGGTAGTGTTCGCAATTATAGTATGTAAAAATATATTCTCCGCTTGTTATGATCATTATAAACAGTTTGACAATTAAAACCAGATGTATCTGAGGAATATGAGATCTTAATTTACTGGTGAATGAATCCTTTCTTTAGTATTGCTATATCCACTGCAATAAATAATAAAATTAATTTAATGTATTCGAATGAATTTCTTTGTCACTTTTTGTTACAATTTCTTGGCTGACCTCGTAAAATTCGACAGTTTGGTTTTACTACTCAGAGAACTATTGAACAGAGTGCAGTATATTCAGGCACAGTATTAAATGGACGTATTCAAATCTGACGTGCATTTATATGGTCATATTAGCAGAATATCACACTCTGCTTATCAATTATTATGTATATAATAAATGCTCTCTGTTCTTCTTTACGGCACCCGAAATCTTGGTATAAACAGGACGTAAGTATAAATCTATTTTTCCCTTCTCGTCTGATTTTACTTAACTTGATTTGGGTAATACAAATATTTCTTCCACAAAATGATTTACGATATGAGCTTTGATTCAAAAGTTTAGCAAATTGCTCATCAATAGATAACGAATTAGCGAGGCAGCAAGACTGCTAAATTTTCTACATTGATGCACCGTTTCGCGATACAAGATTAGTAACACATTTAGTATTAAAAGTACAAGCTAGTCGAGTAGCACTCGCCATTATGGTATTTTTTTAAGTGCTATAAGCTGGTCACAATGTTACAATTCAAGATAAGATTGAGTACTTGGAGAACAACATTCTTTTAATCTCAGCTGCTTCCATACCTGATACTATTCTGAAAATGTTACTACAATACAAGACAGATTAGTTGAAAACAACAGAATACATCGTTTTTGACAAATCTTGCGTATAAATCCCAACTGCTGACAAAGTACTAATGATATCCAACTACAGCCTAAGTTAAGTTTTACAGTATGTAGATAGAAGGTCAGTGGTCAAAGGCTCATTGATGTGAAAATGGCTAATTATGTATTTGAAAATGGAAACAAACATTAAATGATTGCTCCCATCATTTTGGGAGATTTGAACAGTGTAGTGGCAGAAGGACCAGATGGACAAGAAATTGGCCCTTTTAGAGTTCAAACACGCAATGATAGGGGGTTTAAGCATGCTGAATTCTGCAGGAGGAATGAAACTAGTCGACACTAATACATGGATTAACTATATTTTGGCCATGATTGCAATTGTCATGATTTGGCAGTACAAACATTGTTCCACACAGTGATCTATAATATCAACCTTAGATGAGGAGGTTCAGCGTATTTATAACCTACAGAATTAGAATTACCGAGGCATGAACAATGCTACATATTCTACATTGGTATAACAATTTACTATACCAAAGGTGTAACGCTATAAGGATCACTATGGACAAGCAAGAAGGTAGTGTTCGCAATTATAGTATGTAAAAATATATTCTCCGCTTGTTATGATCATTATAAACAGTTTGACAATTAAAACTAGATGTATCTGAGGAATATGAGATCTTAATTTACTGGTGAATGAATCCTTTCTTTAGTATTGCTATATCCACTGCAATAAATAATAAAATGAATTTAATGTATTCGAATGAATTTCATTGTCACTTTTTGTTACAATTTCTTGGCTGACCTCGTAAAATTCGACAGTTTGGTTTTATTACTCAGAGAATTATTGAACAGAGTGCAGTATATTCAAGCACAGTATTAAATGGCCGTATTCAAATCTGACGTGCATTTATATGGTCATATTAGCTGAATATCACACTCTGCTTATCAATAATTATGTATATAATAAATGTTCTCTGTTCTTCTGTACGGCACCCGAAATCTTGTGACAAACAGTT
>JZLH01S0022491.1:16564-33095 GCA_001188425.1 Eucidaris tribuloides | reverse complement strand
ATGTGAACTTGAAAAAGTGTTTACTTTCTCTTTTTGCTGAGTGTATATGAAAATCAAATTATCTACTGATCAATAAGCATAAAACACATGAATGACGGACTTCATGCTTTACTTTTCGTTTCTTCAAGTAAGGCAATTTGGTATAGTACAGCGATACATGTATAGAGGTTAAAACATATATGAAAATCTTCGTGTGAGTTTGGTGGGAGAAGTGATGGGGAAACAGTTCTTCGCTCATTCACCTGTAAAGAGACCTGGACATTTAAATCCATTCTCATAGAAGTCCTGTAACATGAGGTTGTGCTGGTCAAAGGTCACCACCGTTCAACGTCCATTTTACTCCATACCTCCTCATTATTTGTTATTGTGCGTCACACATCAATCATTGTTCTGCAAAGAAAGATGCGACGCATTTTATTTCAAAGATTCGATTTCATTTTCCAAGATTGTTGAACCAAGTCGTTAGTTACTTACTCCTCGGAAAAGTTCAGCTATCAACTCGCCTGATAATTTACCGTTATAATGAAATTTGACGATATTTTGTCGATTCTGGGGGATTTTGGTCCGTACCAGAGACGTGTCTATGCCATCGTCTGTATCCTGGTGTTTACATCGTCATGGGTATCGATGATACAGGTGTTTCTGAGCGCATCTGTGGATCACTGGTGTGCGGTAAGTAAAAGGCATCTTAAAGCCATGGGGGCCACTCATGTATAAATGTTGTAACCATGCATGTACATTGACTTTCAAAAATAACCTAAAGCTGGGATTAACAAGTTATCAAAGCGACCCCACACGAGGATTTTACACGAACAAAAGCACCCAAATGCAAGGATTTTTTTTCAGGTATACCACAAACAAGGATTTTACATGAACAAAAGCACCCCAAGTGCAAATTATTCAAACCCCCCCCCCCCGCCATTCCCCCAATCAGATATTTTTATATGCCAAACGTAGATCTGCGCGGATCCGCGTTTTGCTTTTAAAAACTACCCCAAATCCGCGTTTTCTTGTACACTTATGGTTACAAGATTTATATATGAGTGCCCCCCCCCCCCGGACCTTAGTGCACTCATCATTAACTTGGACAAGGGAAACAGCTCGGCTTCCCGGTCAAAGTCTTCTTCCGTTTTCAGAGTTCAGATCATTCATCTAATTTTTGTGTACAACACAGAAAATAACATTTGGTAGGTTATTCGTGCGTGGGATATAAAAACGGTCTTGTGAGCTTCAAATAAAGGGCTCTTTAACACTTTGGGTGCTATCGGCCCACCGGTGGACCGAAAAGGCAATCATTTCCATACTTGTTATAATTCGAATGACAATCGTCACTGAAGTTCCTACCAAAGATATTCATCATAAAATGAAGACATGTTGAACCAACTATATGACTTAAAGTGTCTTGTCTCCACAGCATTTGGATTGTTACAGAAAAGCATACATTTTTGAAATGTTAGACACATAAGTCCATGACAACCCAGCACCCAAAGTGTTAAACTCTTACTTGTTTTAAATGGAAATACATCCAGCACTTCAGCAAAGTGGTTGATGTGAAAAAACAGTGAAAAGATTTCTTTCCCTGTAATAAACAATTTTTCATACATTTAGACACTTTAAAAAATATATTCACACGCACTTCATTTCTAAAATAAAATGTTGAAGGGGAGAGGTAAAGAGATGATAAAACCTCACTACCAATTTTACGTTACAGTATTTAAAGGTGGGTTTAAAGCACCATAGAAATATGTAATGGTAAATACATGTGCATGTTCATTCTATTTATGAATAAAAAGGAAAATTAAGATTCCAGAACAGGTTTATCTATTGCTTTGAATTGTATATGATTAAAAACCTTTAGACAGAAGTCGATCGAATACTTAACCAAATCCTCGCATTAAAGCATGAAGAATCATTTAGGCGAAAATACTTGATGCACAAGAGAAAATAGAGACAATATATTGTATTCTTAACTTATAATGTTTCCATAAAGATGAAATAAAACACGGTGAAAATATTTGCACAAAATCAAAGGGAAGTTCTCTACGTTGTCATCGCAGAAACTGGCAGATTCTAAATTACTGCTCTCCTATGACAATAAGTAAATACATTTTTAAAATTGTATCAAATTAAAAAAAAATATTTAGATTTGATCAAACCTTCATTGTTTTGGTCAATTTGTTTCCTCATTTGAGGGGCATGATAGAATTCTATCCCTGTTCAGATGCATTTACCTAATTATTGAACACATTGCTTCTTTATATTCAATCTTGATTTTGTTTGATCAAAGGTTCCAGAATGGGACGTTTACGACTGCAGTTCTTCGGGCTTGACACTTGATGAATGCGATGAGGCCAAACGTAACGCGAGTATCCCTCATAACGCAACGTCGGGGGGAGAGCTCGAATATGAACAATGTGTGAAATACAATGTGTCAGGAGTGGGATTTTGGCCTGGGATGGATCCATCCAACTATACTGCTGACACAACCGAACCTATCCCATGTGATGAAGGATGGGAGTATGATGACAGCCAGTATAAATCGACAACTATGTCTGATGTAAGTTGTCGACGACATCACATATTACAAAGGGAATAGTCCCGGGGGGGGGGGGGCACTGTCATTACAAGGTGTACAGTACACCATCATAACCATGTGCGTGGATATACTTTCAAAATGGACCCTAAACAAGTAATTATCTGTCGAACTCAGAATACTCTAAACAACTATTCAATTCTAAGAAGATACCCTTTTAAACTAAACTTTCTGTCAAAAGTATACCCTTTCCCCCTGATTTTGGCGATTTTGATACCCTTTTCACTGTACGCGCGTACATCGCCCGACAGTGAAAAACAATCCTTTTTACGCGTTTTTTCACACGCGCATGGTGTACATCTTGTAGTGACAGTGCCCCCCGCCCCTCTGGGTGAATAGTCTAACCAAGAATAAACAGAATTACATTAATTCGAATTCACAGCAGAATGAAAACCATTTCCCGCTTAAATAGGATGCAATACGCCTCTCACAATAGGCGTTTGGGAGTACGGAAAGTCTAGTACTCAACCCAATTATTACGGGCTACATTATCGTAGATAGATCCCCTAAAATTAGAAAATACCTCTTACTTTTGTGTTGTTAATGATATGGTACGTCAATTTGTGTTTGTTATGCATTATATTCTTTAAAAAATCTCATACGATTAGTTTTTGGCCACAGTTCCCACCAATATTACTACCACGTGGCAATATTCATTTATTGTCCAGTGCTACAATTACATGTACTTAATGTTCGTAATTCAAATTTCGAAAATTGAATTTCTAAGACATAGTTCGCGTTTTGCTTTTGGAGTTTCCCCTGCTTTGAGTTAGAGACAGCTTTACACGTCCAACTTTTTCAATGCCATAGAAGACATATTTAATCCCTGTGTTTTCCTGGAATTTAATGGATCGAGTTAAAAGTTTCAATCGATCTATTCATATATAACATATTTGACCCGTCACCACGATGCCCTGATAAAGTCGCACACCTAATAAAGCATAAAAGTGGAAAGAAATATACTTTGAGTCAAAAATACAAATATTTAAACTCTTGCATTATGTGAAGATCTGAACACTTTTGATTTCTGAAGACGATTTACTTTCATATTTTACATCACAATTACGATATTCAGCACTTTCCTAAACTTTGGTGTGTGTGATTTTATCAGGGCATCGTGGTGATAGGTCACATATATATAACATATTGTGCTCGAAGGAAACCACAATTTCTGAACATTGCTAATAACAAAATGTCAAATCGCTAATAGAATGTCTCTATTGAACTATTATGTAACAGACACGTTCAGTTTACCCAATGTTCCACTAAAACCAGTTTAAAGAAACAAATCTACGCCAAGACACACTGATAGATTGTCTTTACTACTACATGCCCACCAATAATGTGAAGCTATCGTAATGCTACATTAGATAACTGGATAAGATCAGTAGATACAAGGAAATGTTTATTAATTTGACCTTTCTGGTTCTGAGATACTGTTTGTGTGTATTTATAAGATTGAGATCAACACCCATAACGAATATTACTGGTTTGATACCATTCCATCCCATCTTGGTATTTAAATTTTAACATGCATTCCCCATATTGAAATGTCTGGTAAAATAAACAAGTCCATTCAAAATATGTGAAATTTAATCATCATTTTTGCCTATAACTGTAATTATCATTTGTTTGTCTGTTATCACCTTCATGTAAAGTAACGTTTTTCTGTTTTTTTTTAATCACCATTGTACTGTCCTCTAATCTCACTTTCCTATAGTTCGACCTTGTCTGCGGAAAAGAGTACCTCACCCAGGTTTTCCAGTCCGTGTTTTATGGAGGCTACTTGGCAGGATCCCTGATATTTTGCCCATTAGCAGACGTGTAAGAATGCCAATAACCTGCTCATCGTTTTTCCCAATTCAAATTATATTGATAATAAAAAAAATTGATCAAAGTAGTCCATTATCTGAACTTTACAAAGTCTTAATTTACGTTGAAATAAATGAATTCAATTTAGAGTCTTTGTTTTTGCACATAATTGCAGTTAATGAAAAGTAGACAGAAGTAATAAATGGAGTCGGTATTAAGAGAAATTTGACTGTATAATTAAATATACAATACAGAATCTAAACCGAGAGTTAAAATTGATTTGAATTTAATACATAAATTGTTGGTATGCTTATGGTATGACAATCATTTGTTATTCAGTTTGTTTGAATGTTTGTTTATAACCTAAACTACACACAAAACATTAATTACCATAAAATCAACAAATTTTACAGAGACAACTGTCAGCTCATGTAATTATAGGGATAATTTCCGTGTGTGTTTTTGTGTCATTACAGGGATTTAAAATGAATCCTGATCGGCTGTGGTTAGGGACCAGTCGATTTTTGGATTTAGATTTAAATCTTAAAGCATTTGTGACTTAAATATAAATCGTTAAGATTTAAATTTGAATTATTTGTTACTAAATATCAAGCTTTTAAGATTTAAATCTAAATCTAAAATCGACCGGTCCCTAATCACAGCCGATCAGGATTTAGTTTAAATCCCTGTTATTTAGAGTGTAGAGAAGTGTGAATTGTAAATTGACTTTGAGTCGGGTTGCCTTTATCCGCAAAGAATCAGATTTAAGCCCGACGTGAGTGGTAACTTCGGACCGCTAATTACTCGATGAGTTAAAGAATTCAGTGCCTTCCAAACATTCGCAACTGTTGATTTGCTCAGATAACGATGTAAACACTATTATCAGCTAGTCACTTTGATACTTTTCAGATATCATTTATGAATATCACCGTAACAATTGACAGGATCGAGCACCCGTACCCCTACGGCTTGATAAAATGAATGGCAACTCCTTAAACACTCACTTATTAATATGGTAAACTCACAATAGGTAATTTAAAAGGCGCCATATTACTTTTCACTGTTTTGGACTTCTGAAAGTGTGGAGAACTCCCATTGGCTTTGTACACAAAATTGCACTTATTCTCATTTTTCATGAAATATCTGAACTGCCTCTGCTTGTTATAGCAAAGTATTGTCCCAGCAAATGGATTTGTACGTGTTTTTCTTGAGAATTTGCTTACCTTCACAGCCTAACATTTCAGAAAGCGTAAAATTTGTTGAAAATTGTGTACAAAACCAATAGGAGTTCTCCACACTCTTCATCTCAAAAGTTGGTAGTGGTTGACAAATTTAAAGATCTCCATACATAAAGGATTATGTAACCTATTGAACATTTATAAACTCTTGACGCGTTCAGTCAAAATTTGTTCAAACTTTCATATTTCTTTCTCTTATTGTTATCTTTCTCTGAATTCCCCTTTAAGTATTCTTAAAAGGTGAAAATCAACGAGTGACAGTTCCAGTTTTCCCCCACAGTCTTCTGTATCGTAGAATTATTGAATGTCCCCAGGGCATTATCTATGTGCTGATGTATCTGTACATAATTTTGCCAGTGATGGTTTAGCTTTCTAATGTTTTGACTTATAGGATTTCTATCTTTCCAATGTCCATCCAAACGCTATCATGTCCTTCAAATATTTAAAGGCAGGGGATCTCTTTTGCATGCCTAAAAACTAACATTGTGTAAATACAATGGCATTTAGAAGAAAATGCCATGTGGGAACCTTTAGCAAAATAAAGGAGCTGGAAACTCAGTTTTAGTGGAATTATAGTGACCGTTAGACTCTGATTTGAATTTTTTTCTCGCGAGGAAATAATTCCAACCATAAAACGTACACTAAAGGGCTATTGTTTTTCTTTCGCATTTTTTAAATTCTGGGTAATTACTGACTTCCAGATTTCACACACATTTCCTTCATCAATAGCCTAAAGGCATGGGTTATCTTTTCCAGGTCTGCGGGGATGTTTGCAAATGAGATCCACTGCCTTTAAGTTTGACTATATTGAGGCTTCTGTAATGTTAACCGATACCTTCAAACTTTATTTTCGCAGAATTGGTCGATGGTGGACTCTAATTATCTGTATCGTCTTGAGATTGATTTCGGGATTCGCTTTGGCCCTGAGTCCAAACTGGTGGACGTTCGCTGTCATGAGGTTCTTCCAAGGGATGGCAGGCATACCCATTTATATTTTGTTGTTTATTGTTGGTAAGCATCACATATATTACACATCATTAGAATATCCACATTGTCATAATAGGCAACACTTAAAGATTGTGTCATTGATTTGCACGTCAGAAAACATCTAAGTGAATGAAATCAGCTGAAATCACATCCAATGTGAAAGATTAATATAAAATAAACACGCCTTCATAGAGACTTGGGGCTAAATATTCGAAGTGTTTGGTGAAAAATCTGGACGGTGTAAACTTCTCCTTTTTCAAATTACTCAGAAGCATTTTCAAAAAATCCGCGACGTCAAACGTGCACTTGCCGTTCCAAAATTGTCGATCAGCCGTTAGCCAAAGATCGAGCGGAGGTTACCGTTTAACCAATCAGATCGCTGCGCTGGTCTTGCGACGTTACACAATAACCGCGATTCGCAGTTTGAGTAAAATTGAAACTCACGGAAAGAACAACATTCTTGGTAACATGTCGTTAATTAGTTTTTCTCATAAAAACAACAAATTCATGACGTATGGATCTCAAACTTTCAACACACCATTAGTAAGAACTAAACTACCGTTTGGTTATGATAATGAAGGGAAGTAATGGATTGCACATCCCTGACACAATCTTTAAACATCTGCATCACAAATTTAAAGCCTAAGTTTAGTTTTGGTGATTTTTTTTTTATTGAAAGCTTTATGGCCAAAGGTCATATCACACCAATAACAGATTCGTAATGTCTTTAGTTTTTTAAATTAATTAATGAAAAATCTCGCGGGGGGGGGGGCATCCAAAGGGTTAATAAGGTGTTAAGGTTACCTGAATTATACCTCATCAGAAAGATCAGAGTCAAATGAAAGAAAAATCGCCAAAACTTAACTTGGGCTTTAACCGATATTTCACTAGAAATTCGAAAACCGAATAAAAACACGAAAGACGAAAATGTATGGGAAATGCCTCTGTCACAGATCGCATAATCGCGAAATATTTTGCAGTTAATTCCTTGTGAAACTTGGCTACAATTTTTTATGATTTTGCTACGTAAGTAGGTGGTACATGTATGATGTTAATAACTCATTTAAATGAAAATGGATTGAGCCCGTTTTGCTACGTAGTTCTTCAAATATATTTAGTGATTAGGCTGAAGGTCAAAGAGTGACCACACTGAGAGGCGTCGATCGGGGGTGGGGGTGGTGCAGGGGGCAATCGCCCCACCAATGAAAATATTGGGGGCAAACATATCGATTTGCCCCCAATAAGTTTGACAACTTGATAAATTCATAATATGAAATGTAAATATATGTTTTAAAAAGCATTGGACAGCAGTATTAAACCATTTAAACATGACATGAAAATACTATTAAACATACGAAATTGTCAATTTATCGCGCAAAATTCTGCATTACAATTTGGTGCGCTCCGTGCGCCGAAAATTTTGGCCATTTTTTTTTCACTTTTGCCCCCCCCAATCCGAAGCATGGATCGACGCCCCTGACCACAGTGTACATAACCTTTGTTTCTGTAAAGTCCACGCTGTTTGCGACTATGCGGGGATAGCGTTAGACTTAGGAGGATTCAGGAAAATGGAGGGGGGGGGTATCAGGTTAGTTTTTAAAGTTTTGTTTACGAAAATTACTGATTTTCATTTCATCACACGTTATAACGCGTCGGTCGTATTACAATCTACACTGAATGTTGCAAGAATCATCTAAATGTTATTTGTGTAATCATTTGGTTTTTGTTTTTAACTAAGTGTGTTATGAAGGTCCAGCGCATATCTTAACGTGGAAAACAAACACAATTCGATTTGTCACCCGTTCGGTAATCGGGAGCTAAACCCACCACTGGGGCCTACACATGCACATAGTGCGATGATCTTAACTCCGATCAAAGAACTTTGAAGTTTTATTGGGTGGAGCGTACTGGCGAATCTCGTATATCAAACAAATCAAACATTCGTCGGTACGTGAAATCATCGACGTGATTCTGTTTACCAACCATACTGACAGAGGCGTCGATCCTGTGGGGGCAGGGGGGATCCCCATGAAAATATTGGGGGCAAACATATCGTTTTCGCCCCCCCCCCCATAACTTTGACAACTTGAAAAAAAATCATAATATTCAATGCAAATATTTGTTTTAAAAAGCATTGGAAAGCACTACAAAACCATCAAACATAGCACAAAAATACTATTAAACATACAAAATTGTCAATTTTTCGCGCGCCGAAAGTTTTGGACATTTTTTTCACTATGACCCCCCAATCCGAAACATGGATCGACGCCCCTGTATATTGATGACCTGATTGTGACTAACTAGGTCACCACTTGTTTACAGGACACCCACCGTATGGTGTGATCATCTGTGAACGTGTTTCGTCAGTTTATTGATAAAACATAAAATAAAAGGTATATGACAAAGCCTCCATTTCTCCGTTTTACAAAATCAAATTTCCGTTATACAGGGTGATAGGAGTCCTGTATAGAGTAATACAATTGTACATTGGCAATTCCGTACTTGTCTAAACATACTAGGAATTATGATTTGTTTTATGATCATGTTATAACATTGAATAGCTGTAGTAATTCTTCATTTCTTATGACATAGACAGTAAAAAAAAAATTAAAAAGAAATACGCCGCGCGGAAGCCGCGTACCGACATCTCTGCATCCGACACGCATCATTTTTGCCCATATTTCAGCCAGAAGGAGAATGCACTCTTTCTACCTTCATGCTGTAGCTGACCACTTGTGCATTTTACCTTCCCACGGTACTACATGACATTCTTCTTCCCCTCATCTCATCTTCCTTTTCTTTTTGTAGTATGGTCAGGAAACTAAACAAATTGCAAAACATGCCAAAGTTTTCAGTACAGTATTGCCCAAGGCAGTGCCGATAAAGAAAAAATACGTAGCTCCTGAAATACCAGAATAGAACAAAAGAAGGGAAATGCTAATATCCTCAGAAAGACATACATCTGTGTTGAATATTCTGACAATGCACTGTTCATTTAAAGGTAATATTGAGTACTTGCAGAACAATACGATTTTAATGTCAGCTTCTTTCAAACCTTCTGTGAACACATGTCATTCTGAAAATGTCACTTACAATACAGGAGAGAGTAGCTGGAAACAACGGAACAATTCGGTTTTTGACAAATCTGCTACACAAATCCCTACTGCTGGCAAAGTACTAACACAGAAATCAATATGTGGGACAATGTTTATTGTTGACATGCACACTGTAGCATTGGAAGGGAACTTCCAATGGAAACTTCACCTGTTCAAACTGCCAATCCCCAAACTTTCTATTGCATATGAAGTGAATTAGTCCCACATTATAATACAAATGTAATATACTCTCACCTGGAAAGCAATGAAATGTGAAATTTTGATGAAAGATTTTCCATCATCAACCAGTACTGTGTATTCTCTTTAATTCTTTTTAACAGGAACAGAATTTGTTGGACCTTCCAAACGCTATATAGCGGGCATTCTTTACGTCATTCCGTTCTCGATCGGCTACATGTTACTGGCTGTCCTGGCATATTTCATTCGATACTGGCGAACGCTGGAGATGGTTGCCACTGCTCCGGTCGTGTTCTTTTTCGCGTTCATGCTGTACGTATTGTATACCTGCTTTAATTTGATCTCGATTCCATTTCTTCACGACATACGAGGTGTGACATAAAACAAACGAGACTGTGACAGGCACGTCCATGACGCATTGCCAATCAACCCGCCATCCATGCCACTGCGTTGCCCAACATCTCATCAGTATTCTGCAATAATATTGTACACCTATCTCACTCTGTGCCCCTTCCTCGGGCTTTTGAGTAGTACGTCCCTGCTTCGACCCGTCACGATACTACATGGAGCGGAGAATCAATCTGAAGTTCCTGGGTGAGTTGGGCAAGAGCTCAACTGGTGTCTTGAGTCTTATAGAGGAGATCTCGCCCGCGACATTGTATTTTCTACATTGGCCTCGGGGAGAAGATCGAGACACCCAGTTAGACCCCACCCAACTGAACCAGGAACTTCAGATTGATTCCCCTTTCAATGTTTGTGCAACATCTAGTATTGTGACGGGGCGTAGTTGGGGCGTGCCACTTATCAGCCTGAAGAAGGGGCATAGAGTGAGATAGGTAAACAATACTATACCAGAATGTTGATGAGATGTTGGGCAACAGAGTAACATGGGTAGTGGGTGGATTGACATTGCATCACGGGCGTGGCTGTCACAGTCTCGTTTCTTTTTTGCCACACCTATATATGCGGTATAAAACTCGACAAAGAATCCCAAGCTAACACGGACTGAATGTAGAGTGCAGCTTTCTGCTACAAACACCATTAACATCACTCAATGTTTGCTTCTATAAAAAAAAACAGTTCACTAAAAAAAATTAAGTTCATTGTCCAACCCATCTGTAGTTTCTTTTGTTGACCATAAAGGGAAAAAAATCGTATTTTTTATAAAGATAATCGTAACTGGTCAACTCCGATTTGTGCACTAAAAATCACGTCATCAATGGATTAAGCTTCGATGTGGATTATGTATGCCTGTAGCATGGAATAATTGATTGATTGAACGATTTCATTTGTTTTTTTTTTGTTTTGTTTTTTGTTTTTTGGTGTTATTTTCATAATTCATGGTCGTTTAGTTTGAGAGTTTTGATACATTCATCTTATAATTCTAATATCAAATAGTGCTTATTTACGATATTTAAAATCCTCTGTTAATCAATGGGTATTTTTATTTACATTTTATACTTTTATCTATTTATATGTTTTTATGTCGCTTTTGTTTCTTTAAAGGTTTACTCCAGAGTCAGCAAGATGGCTTATTTCAATTGGTAAATACGATAAGGCGGAGAAAATAATAGATAAAGCCGCAAAAGTCAACAAGGTTACTCTACCGAATCCACTGTTTACAGAAGAGTTTAAAAAAGAACAAGTAAGTTTGTCATTTTTCACATCTTATATAATTCTCATTTACTTCGTATAGTTAGTCATGTTACAAAAATTAGGTACTAAGATTTGAGACATAATTAACATGGTATTAATAAGGTGAGAAGCAAAAATGAATTTTATATAAACAGGATTGACTGGCGTCCGTTTTAAGGGATTTAGCGCGACCGTGGTTAAAACGTAGAATAATTTGGCATCCAGCGATTTTCTCCTTTATTGGATCATTTATTTCAATATTACGCGCATGTTATTGGGTACAAAAATTTTGATCTTTTTCGCGTGTATTACGGATGAACATGATTATGTTAGAACAATATCGTTACCCCAATGGGAAATAATATTAATTTTATACTTAAATAAGAGTGGTCTATACAAAACAGTCCAATAAATTGTCGTGACCACGTTGAACTAAGACAGAGCACGGCAATTTTTACAATCCATCTTTACTATCTACGATTTGATCACAATAGTTGGGCTTTCTTCATTTCTAGGAGGGAATTCGGACCAGAACACAAGCCAATGGGCTATAGATATCCTGTATCCTGAACCCCAACGAATTGCGGCCTAACGTACCATAAATCTGTCAATTTATTTGTTTAGTATAACACTTGAAAATGCTCTTGTAGCAATCTTTAATTTTTCTTTATTACTTATGACGCAATATGAAGTGTGAATACATCCTAATTCTATCCGAGTTTTGGTTAATAAGAAATAAATTGTCATTAATTAATTTAAGTGAACGACAAAACTACTCAGATGCATTTACCCACTAAACCAATCTACGCATTTTTTCAAACATGATTATAACTTCTATTATTACAATTATTTTAGAAGGCTCTTATATTAAGTCAAAGTGGCTACGACTCAAATAGTTTTAACCAGGGCAAATAGCAGGAATCGTTCATATTATTAAATAAAGATTAGATAACTCTCGTCTTCTAATTCTTATTCCCATCTGTAAACCAATAAAAGCTTCTTGTTCGAGTTAGGTGGCCTTGTGCCTGTAATGTAATGCAGTCCAACAACGTCGTGTACCCTAAATTGAGATTTACCAATCACCAATGTATTCGCTCGTGAAGCTAATTAGACCTGTAGGCAAGGCAAAACACTCTCGTGGAGCCTTTTTCGATAGTCCAATCATTGTCAATATTTTACAATTATCAAGATTGATCAATATCCAAATAAATCCTAACTCACAAAATCCTATTTCCAATAATTTATTCTCTCGATTAAATTTGCGCGTTTCAAATTTTTATTAAGTATGGCTGTTTTATTTATCATGTCGATACGAACTACATTTTTCCAATCAGCCGTAACAAAACTAGCCTAAGAAGACTTTTAAGCCGTGTGCAGATGAAAAATAAATTTACGTGTCTGAAGCGTCGCAATCTTCGTTCGTAAACAAGGCAGTGCTTGACAACCCTATTTATTAAAGGCCCTGTATGAATCCGCGATATGTTTAAACACATGATAGGAACTTTGGTAGCGCATTTGAGAGCAACCATTCCTACAAAATAATGGAACGGACTGCGTGGAATGGCTTTTGTTCAATCATTTCAAATAAAATACCTCTCCCTAGTACACTTCCGATGTGCATCTAATGTAGAGCCACGGGAAAACCTTCAATGATATTATGTATGCATAAAGGGCTGTAAAACCGATGTAGTGAGTAACGTTCGTGTCTGTGAAACTCCGGTACATTGAAATACTGACGATGTATAATATCCTTCCTCTACGAATGGTGACTAGGGAGAACTTCCTCACTCAAATTAGTCGATTATCTCATTAACACGCAATGAAGAAAAGGAGAAGCTACAGTGTGTTTTATCAATCAGCAAACTCATCTTAATCATTTTATAATGTTTAATTTACAATACCGTAGTCTGGAGATAAATAAAAGCGGAAGCTTTTTCCAGATATTTGTGGTAATGGCGTCAAAGTTCATGTTTAACTAAATAGGATATCAAAGTAAGAAATTTCTTCCTTGCAAGACCGGAGCGCTATGTATAGCCGCTATAGACCTACAGGGTTTATAAATGATTCAGACAATTGTACATTGTGTTCATCTGTAAAATGTGAAAGGGTATTCCTCTCAGACTTGAATACGTGTTAGGTTCATGCGAGACAGAAGGTTAACTTTAAAAGAGTAATCTTTCAGACTTGAAATACTTGTTTAGGTATTCGGAGTCGACAGATAATTAGTGCTCTAGGGTAACCATTTTGAAAGTCCATACACGCGCCTGGTGTATTACTTGTAATGGCAGTGAAGCCCCCCCCCCCCCTACGCCTGGCCTAATAATCAAAACATATTGTATTTTTTCTCTTCAATCGTCGCCCCCTTCAGGAATGGTTACTCATGGTTACCACGGTCCTATCCGCTTAATACTTCCAAATTGGGGGTTAATGACTAGTCGGCCTTTTCGTATCGGGAGCCGTCGAAATTCGGCCAACGTACTCGCTATTTCATCATCCAGTAATTTCGGAACCGAAAAACCCAGCGCTGAGTAGTATCGGCTGCTCCTAGGTGGTGTTCGGTGCTTGCTGCACAGCCGTCCGTTCGCTAAGTAAATTCGTAGTCTAACCCTTGCATTTCGCATACAGTAACCAAGTTTTCAATCTCTCCTTCCTAATTATCTGTAGGCAGCTTTTGAGTGACATGAAAATTGGTAATTTATTACAATGCCACACACACACACACAGTACCACACAACACACACACACCACAACACGACACACACACACACACCAGCCACACACCATCACACACAACACACCTCCAGTGGCGTAGAACAAGGTCCCTCGAACAAATGGGGGAATGTATTGCTGTCGCAGAGGCCTCAAGTCATGATTGACGTTCAAATAAGCGCGCGTGCACCGACACCAGCACACCACACACACACACATACACAACACACACAACACATAGGACACACACACACACACACACAACGCACAACACACACGCACGCACACACACACACAACAACGCACCACCACACCAGCAAACAACCAACACCACACACACACAACACACACACGACACACAACACACATACATCAGACGCTATCCATAATAAATCACCTGATCCAGATAGTACTGTTCCTTCCCCATGTCCACACCCCTCTACGCAATCTCAAATATGAAGGTTCTTCATGTCAGAAAAGTACGACTCTTCAGTATTCATTTTTCTAACAATAAAGTCTTCACGGTAAAAATTAATGTTTAATAGTGGTGTTAAACAAAGTTGTAAATTTAATAAATGAAAATAAAAAATAACACGAGAAATACAGGTGACAAACAACTGATGGTCCCTCCTATATAGAATAACAAATACATATTCTTTCGCACGGATACAATCATTTTTGTGCGCTAGTCACTAATTATAACTATCACTCCATTTTTTTTCTCTTACTCCTTGGAGGCTGGTTTAACTACATAGCCATGATGTGGGAAATTTGGCATAAGCGGCTTCATTTTCGATCTGTATAGTCTGTTATACCTGCGAACTTTATCCGACGGAGATCAGGAGATTACTGTTAGATATTTTAGTTAGTTACCCAGTTGATTATCGTCGTTATTCCTTCTAAATATAAAAACCCATCTCCCACCCACTCTCATCTGCCACAACTCCAAAACCCGAGGATTTCAAACGTAACATCGTGGGTGATTCTTCTCTTTATTTAAATTTTAAATGGTCAAGAAATGGTGCCCAGTTTTCAAAACCTAAGTACGTGCACTGTTAAAACAGAAACAATCATTTTCATTGCCAAGATTTGAGAAAATAAAACAAATACTCTGAATTAATTTACTCCTTTATGACTTTAAACTTTGCGTGTACTCTGGCCGGTTACCCCTACGTATTACAAATTTACGGAATGTTTTGGAAAATGTATTAAAATACTTCATGATATTTTTATCTTACTGCTACTCTTAAACGCAATACACGTTTGGTGCCTCCCCACCGCAGATGGCAGCACCCGCATGCCAATGTTTTGGCTGTCCGTACCAGTGCTCGCGTCCGTCCAATCTGTCCGGGTCCAATAAACTTAGATGCTGACTAGATTAACTATATAAAGTATGCACTAATGGTGGCCAACGATGCACTGATAAGACTTTTAATGAATTAAAAAGGCAGAGGCAGGGTCACATAGCTTAAAGATGTTTGATTTGGGCTTATACCGCGATAACTTTAAGAAAGCTGATTGATTGATGCAATTGACAATCAACTATCTAAGTATGAAGGTACTGATAAGATGATTACATTCGGAATTTGAAAGGTCAAGATGAAAAGGTCATAGGACAAAACATGTCTGCATTTGGGATCGTTATCGTGATATACTTAGAAGCAGCGACTGAATCAGATTTATGTATCTTAGCCTTAAGTATTATGAGGCACTAGTTGAAGCAGATAGATACAGAGAGTGAAAAATGTCCAAGGTCACTGGGCCTTACAAACATGTGTGATTTAGTCTCATTACCACAATGAACTTTTAAATGCTTAATCAACCATCGTGAAAATGCAAACTTGGGTAAGTATGTATTATGAGGCAGAAATAGAAACTGATTAGATTTCCATGAGTTGAAAGGTTGACGATCTAACGGAGCCTAAAACATATCTGATTTGGTCCAATGATACTTCAGAGCCAAGTGTGGGATTTGAGGAAACTTGGGTAACTTGTAACATAAGGCACAGGAGTGATCCAATTGGAGCCCTCTAAGAATTGAAAAATCAAAGGTCATGGACCAAAACATGACTGATTTGGGCTCATCACCACGAATCAACCTAAAAACAGATGATGAGATTGACAAAACTTGGTCAAGTAGAACTACAGAGGTATCACATGTGAACGATTAGATTTTGGAGTTGCGACATCAAAAGGTCAAAGGTCCCACCGGGTCCTTTTGCATGTCTGAATTTGAGCTCATTACTATAACTATGAATATGACT
>JZLH01S0022482.1:9650-20124 GCA_001188425.1 Eucidaris tribuloides | reverse complement strand
AGGGTGAACCTTGCCTTTGAATAAGGCCAGGGTGCATGGGAGTCAGCGTTGGAGCCGAAATATTTTCAAATCAGAGCGGGTTTATAGAGATAAACCCGCTCTCTGTTTCAAATGGTCCAGCGCCCTCTACTTGCTAAGCTAAGCCAGGCCGGCCATGGCAGGGTGAGCTAGCTGGAGCACTGCTACTGCACTGCACTAGTGGTATTTTTATCCCGTTTTTTCAAGAATTTGGAAGCGATTTATCTTATTTCGATTGCAATTTTACGTCCTAAGACCAGCCATTGTTGTACAGGAACACAAGAATTTTGCAGTGGTCCAGTTTAAAAGTTTCCCAGGAGGAAATAACAGCTCATTCCAAGTGTGTTTCGGGTGAGTATCGCACGGCGCCGCATCTTGTCGCGCGAAACACACCCTAGTTGGTGTGCATTGGCCTCGGGATGACTACGGGTGCGTGAACGTCAGCAACCCGATTGTTCAGATGTTCGGACTGCGTTACTCTCATCTCAGTAGACTGTGTCTTTGACTGGGCTTACAAGACTGGAGGCGTGGCTGGCTTCACGCTTGAACCCGGTGGTTACGCATATTACACAGATTTTGATCATAATTAATAAGGTCTGGGCCAAGTAAATGGGGAATTTTTAACAAGGTAGATCTAGATCTAACTTTAATAATATTAATAATTAATACTGGGTGTCTGAAAGATTTTCAATTTTCACAATTTTTGTACCTTCAGATTGATTTTGTTTGCATTTTTTAGTAAACATGTAGCTGAGGAAGGCATGTTTCAAATTTGGGAACTAACCAATGTTCCTATCAAAAGATATGTCCAGATAAATTTAGGGTCTCTTTCTTGCTTGCATGTTTCCTTGGGATCAGGACAGAAAGGTAGCACACACGGTACCTGTTCACACTGGCCATATAGCTTCATACCACCGATGAAGGGCAAGGGGTACTTAAAGAGCCCTGCAGGGGTTTATCCTGCTGGATATGAGAAAAACAAAGTGTGCAGGGGGATTCCCCATGTTTGAATTATTTTTCATGTACATAATTGGACTCGTCTTGATCACCTACTGTGAATGACGGGCGAGAGGTTTGTTTGTGTTTCTCGGATAGATGCACACGTCCATTATATTCCAAAGTCGCTTTGGGCAACAGATGGAGCATAGGGTACAGCTTATAATTG
Source organism: Eucidaris tribuloides (assembly GCA_001188425.1). NCBI lineage: Eukaryota > Metazoa > Echinodermata > Echinoidea > Cidaroida > Cidaridae > Eucidaris > Eucidaris tribuloides. The sequence goes on along the minus strand of JZLH01S0022482.1, from coordinate 18,941 downwards.
TACCAATTCAAGGCCACTTTACCCAGGATAAAACCTTCGGCGCATGTTGAAAAGGAGATTTGATGACAAAAGTATGACCATAATATTGACTTGTGCACACAGCAATGGGATTGTACATTGAACATATGTATACACGTATGGCAAGAAAAATGTGATAGGCATTCAGACACTTTATACTTAACTTATGGAAATATCAGGAAATATTATTATTGGGGGGGGGGGGAGGCAGATGGACCATACCCTGATCGTGGACCATGTACGTAGTCATAGATCTAGTCGGTTCGAGGTTATTGTTGATAAAATAAATTAGTTTGTACCCATTATTACCCTCATGGCCCCGGCCCGCCCCTGGCCCGGGGCTAGCTGGAGCCTGGATGAGGTGCACCTAGACTGACTTGTCTTCAGGGGCCGGTTGCACGAAACCGTCACATCTCCAGTGCTATATTTGTCGCTGATGTCTGGAGATATGACGGACAACAATTTGCGTTTCACGAAACCATGACATCTCCAACTCCAAGCGGAATCGATAGTAAACTAGTCTTTGTCATAAACGAAAACGGTATGATAACTTGCGACATTTTGTAACATGCTATTCCAGCATCAACTGAAATTACGGACAAATATTTCATGGAAATTATTAGGAACGATTTTTATCAACATAAACCATCACATAATTACAAACAATACTCGCATATTACTCTTAAGTATCAATTTTATCGTCAACTAGATAGCACATGATCAATAAAATAATGACCCTGCAACGATACCGTAACTGCATTAATTAATTTTGCAGCTTCACTCACTGCACTGTTTACATTTGGTCCTTTTTATGCCCATATTTATTTTGTGTGTTTTTGTATTCATTCATATTAATTCTACCTTTATGTAGTAGAGTATTGAAATGTTTATTTAAGTTGTATAACACAAAATGTTTATTATTTAATGACAGACGCTTATAACAATGATTTCTAACCACTATAATAACAATTATGCCATACAGATTTAAGAAACTTATCTCTGAATATCTTAAGACATGTTTAGGATAAATGTCAAATCAAAATATCATTTAAACATTTAATAGCATGATTTCAAGGGTTTTATTATTGTAAAATTACTAATTTTGCCGGTTGTATTTGACAATTTGTGGATTCTTGAAATGGCATGTGCATAGTGTAACTGTAGATGGCGTCTGATTTGTGACGGCTCCGGAGCTGTCATAACTTTTGTCACTGGACTTGTCCATGAAGTTAAGATGTCAGGGTTTCGTGAAACGCATTATGACTTAACCCTGGAGTTGTCCACGAAGTTAGGATGTCAGGCTTTCGTGCAACTGGTTCCAGATTATTAACGTGAATTGTTTTCAAGTTTTTGTCTCGCTTCCTTAAGTCATTAGGTCTAACTTTATAGATCGATAGTATAGATCTAGACCAACATTGATGCATGATGTTATTAAATGGCCTTTGAATAAATTACTCTAGTGTGTTGAGCCTCTTGAATAGTAATTTCAGCTTCATACAGCTGTCGTTTTACAAATCGAAGTGTTGTATAGACTATTACTATGTAAATTGTACCCAACAATATTATGCACAAATAGAAAGAAAAAAGTGCATGCTTTTCCCCTATTTAACACAAATCGCTGTGATAAAAGCTCAAATTTGTAGGAAAATGAGTTTTATGAGATATTCAGGAGGGTTGTCCTTCTACTACAAAATGGACAAAAAAATTGCATCACTGTGATGATTTTTATATTATTTGCACCAAAGTGAGTATCATGAGAGGTTGTATTTCCGCCGGGTTGAGTACCTGGACACGGTGCGTTAGAACGGCGCTTTACGTGTCGGGGGAACTATCGCGCAAACTTGCAAATAGAATCTGGGGATGCAGTAACTATTTTTCTTCCCATAAATCTTGATTTTGAATGAAAATACTGAAAATTATCATTTGAAAATTACGTTTTTTGGCAACATATCCAGAAAAATTGTGGTGAAAATTAGGTGTCCGGATATTCAACTCCCCACCCTACTACATGGCGCAACATTGCAACAAAAATTGATGTGTGCTATGCAATTTTTATCCTTGCCCATTCCTATCTACTCAACCAACACCTAACCTCATACCATACCCACCAACAAATCAGTTTAATCTACTAATTTACAAGAGAAAGATGCCAATAATTATTCCACCAATTTCTATCACATTCATAAACCACATATTTATGAATCTTGTCAAGTTAACCATACTGCATTCACTAGTTCTATCCCCTTTACCTTCACTGAGAAATGACTTTAACAGAGACTCCAACCCCAAACACCTCTTAAGCGGGAGATTCTCCCGCCGAGACCCCCTAGCAAACGGGAGACTCTGACTCAACGCGTAGCCCACAATTACCAGCGCAAAGCACAAAATTCCTTGCAGCCAGAGGCCATTTTTAGGGTTTTAGAAAGCTCTCTGTTGCTGTCTTAGGCTTATTTTTCAACATATGACAACACTAAATGAGGTCAAATCCATCGATTCAGATTCATTTCTTTTCAAAAAGTGGTTGGGCGGGAGAAAAAAAGGAGAAACACAGCTATGGCGGGAGAAATTCAAACTCAAGCGGGAGGGCGGGAGATTTTGTGAAAATGGACTCAAAGCGGGAGATCTCCCACCGAAAACGGGAGAGTTGGAGTCTCTGCTTTAATCCTCTCAGTACCAGAGAAAAAAATAACGGGGGCTTGGGGTGATTTCGCCCCCGAAATGGCCAAAAGAGCCCCCGAAATGTGTAAAAGAGGCCCCGAAAATTACCATAGGGTTCAATACAAAAAAATATCTGGAAAGTGCTGAAACGGGAAAAGTAGCCCCCGAAAAGAAATTTTTTATCTTTTTTCCCTGCTCAGTACCAACAATACAAGGTGTACACAAACAGAGTTTGGATTTGGTGTTGTGATAAGCCATGTTGGTATTCCCAGTATTCTGATATCGCTGAAAAAATACTGTAAAACCTGGTATATTGGTAGCGCCCCCCCCCAAACAAATGCAAGAGTTGACTCGATGCCATATGGACTACAGGCACGTCAATGTGTGGGACTGAAACAAATAGTCAATTATTGACTGATCGTATGACGGTTAAAACAATGTATTAATTAGTTAAAATATTTTTAAAACGAACATACTCCACCTGGGCAATTCCGTGATTAGTTACGTTACACTTTATGACAACTTTGCTAACATTTGGCTCTTACATGAAAATGCTTTCATATAATTTGTCTGTTTTGGTACTGTCAATTCTCTAGACTGGCACCTACTTGCACAACATCAAGCCAAAATCATGAGACATGTTTCAGTGGGTATTAACAAGAACTTTAATCATGCGTTAGTACGTTACGAAAGAGTGACATGGAAAAAAATGACAAGTCTTTGTCCTCAAAGTTTTCCTCAACCTGTTTTCAGCTGACACAAATTGTCGGTATTCATGCTATTTCTGACATCTTGCTAAGTCATTTGATATATACATAGTACTTATTGATAAAAATCTTTTCATTTTTAACTACAACAGCCAAAAACATGGTGAGTTACGTTACAGTTAGTTACGTTACATTTGTCCATCCACACAATTCTCGTTTATTCATGTCTTTTTCAGATTTAGTATGCATATGTGGGGCTTATTCACTTTCAACACAAGTGAGAAGAGGCTATTGGCATGGAAAAAACTGAGAATAAATGATAGTTTTAATAAAACTGAGATTTAGTCACACTAGTCCCACATGTGGTATTCATGTATGGTTCTGATTCTCCTAGAGGGTGCTGTTGAAGATGTAAAATTTATAGAGTGGAAATGATGTCCCCATTGTTTCTTCATGATCATACCATTCAAACCATTAAAATTTAATATTATTCCAGATAGAGCAATTTATATAATTTGTGATTTGTCCAGTATTTCACGGAATTACCCATCTTCATTTATAACGAATATCAACAGCAATGAACTGTGTGACACACCAAAACACCAATTATAACGTCTTATAGGAATTTCCCTCCGCATGTCAACCTCAAGTGTGCAATAAAAACATGGGATCGCAAAGCTGCGTGGCGGTGGCCGTTCGGCCGTTTCGGCCTTCTGGACATCGCCCTCAACGGTAAATGATGGGAAAGCACTAAAGCCGCAAATCTCTAGGTGGTGCGTGAAAGTCGGCAAGAACTGAACTTTGCGACTTTTGATGCGACACCGTGCATGTGAAAGCAGTCCACAAGCGGCAAATTCCGTGTGAATATTCAAAGAAATAACTCTTCTGGAAGCAATTTATTGTGGAAGGAAAGAGTAAATGTAACAAAAATTGCAAATGAATGTTGATATTTTGTTGATATGTGGAAGAAAAATATTGGAGAAAAACAGTATTGGAAAAAGTAAATATAGTGAAGTATATTTTTCAATAGCAAAACCGTGACCGCCAATAACGACAAATAGAAATATATCATTAAAATACAATATATACCGAAATACCAACATACCTTATGTTGTGAATGTGGTACACTGAGAGACTTGAATACAGTACTTAGTCATGGAAATTCCATGAATAGTAATTAATATTGAAACTTGTTCATGTGACTTTTGGTGGTGGAATGAACATTAAGTTTCCCAAACCTATCTACATAGGCCTATTCATATTTATCATTTGTTGTTGTTATTGTAGAGATAAGATCATTCTGTAAAAGGTTATAGCCCAAGGTTCCCCATGAAGTGAATTTGGATAATCAGGGTTTTAAAGGTTGGAGCCTCATCAGCTAGGCCTTTTATGAGTATAATGTATACAGATACATGTAGCTCTGTTCAGATGGCCACAACTGTTGAGATAATACATATCATGTAGGCCAAAGTTATAATCTCAGAAATAAATCATAAGACAAAAATAGGGAGCAACTTCCATACTTTTCTAAAATCGTATACAAATGAAACAAAAAATACATATTTCAGTGTTGACTAAAAATTGTAATTTTTGTGTAGGAAGCAAAAAGCAAATATTTACTGCATATTTGCTGTCAGTGTTCATGAAAATGTTTACACTGGCTGTGTTTTTTGTAAGAAAAACTATGCAAAAGTGCATTGACTCTTCATATACAGTAGTATACTTCGTAAACACGGGCTCCAGGGATCACAGTCATAATTTGGATTATTATTATTATGCATACTGTTGAATTTAGATTGACCTTCAAATTAAAATTGATTTTTTAATTTTTACAAACAACTGAAAAATTACAACAAAGGAAACCTCACAGGAGATACAAAACTCACAGAAAGAATTGATCAGAGTTGTACAGTATATGACAGTAATCATTACTTTAGGTTTAGCATAGTATAGGATATAAATTGCAAAACTTGTTACAATGTGCTCTTGAGAGATGGTAAGCTTCATCTGTGATACAAATGTTCTAATGCATTATTAATTCACAACAAAACTTTGCATGAGCATGGTACTGCATATTTCATTTCTTTGTGTTGAGTCGTCACTGATCTCTTGACCTAATTTTTTCTTCCAAACGGAACATTTAGATGCTTAATTATTTATTTTCAGATCTATGCACACCTACAGGACTGTAGATCATATGTATGGGTTATGCATAAATGAATTCCTACGTCAGCCGTGAAATTCTTGCTGGTTGTACATTCAGCTTGTTTGGTAACAGATGACCAGGACTTTGCTTGCGGTGACCATGCGATTATTCAGGGATCACGAACACAGTGTTTATTATGCATTATAAATGCTGTGATTACATGGAGCCTCAAATAGAGGAAGTATTAATTTATGGAACACAGTTTTGAGTAAATAAGAGTGTGTGATCTCTGATACTAATGTAAATGTCAACTTCATATTTTTTTTGTAAAGGTACTGCATGTGTACTCACAATGTGTTGTGTAATCAGTTGACATAATTAATAGTCAGGAGATCTTGCACAATTTTCTTTTACAGAGTTTGACAAATGTGACAGCTGGATATGGAAAGAGTCCATGTATTATGTACAGAATCTGAAACAAATACAGATCTATAGCACAATAAATATTTGGTGTAATGGGGTAGGCATTTGCAAGCTGTTTTTTACCCATTTAAAGACACTATATAACACTGTGGAAGACCCATTTAAAAAATGGTTGAACTTTGCTATCTGACATATCTGACAGTGTTTGAATGGACAAATAAACACCCTAGAACACAAAAGTTTGGACAGTTATGCTGTCACTAGTACAATATGTGCAGATACAAATTGGCACATTAATTTCCTATCAGGCGATAGGAAATTCTGCAACACAGCAGTCTATGGGGGAAAACTGTAATGGTCTCTCGATGATTTTTACTTTTTTAAAGCACTTAATGATTGTTTTACACTGCAATTTTTTCAGGGCTTCATTTTTAGACTGTATCAAAGACACTAGTAGCATGGGGAATTATGTAGCTCAGATTTTTTAAACTGGAAACATTGTTATACAATGCCTTTAACAGGAGTACCCTATTATGTGGAGTAAATTACATGTACATGTACAAGAAGAAACATAAATGTTTTGCTAAATTTTACCCATTTAACAGGAGTACCCCTTTAAATGTTGCCCCATTATCTGGAACCACTGTATCATTATTAGTCTAAGTTTTAGACTGTCCTCCTTTTTTCAACCTAATCCTAAGGCAGTAAAGTCAATTTGACTTGGTATGGGTCTGTACACTTAGACTAGTTTTTCTGAAGACAACCTACCGAGGGAGGGGGTATTCCCCCCTCCCACGCTACGCTCGCAAAGCTCGGGATTGGGGTAAATTGAAGAGAAGTACGCTTGGGATTGGGGTAAATTAAAGAGCAGTCTAAGACTTAGACTATATCATTGTAGGAATTAGAATTGTGGAGACGAGTAGAAATAAATGGGTGCATTTTTAAAGTTATATTGGGTTTGGTATTTTAACATACATGTACTGTAATGTTGGTCAGGATTAGAACATGATAGATGCTGCTGCCATCAACAACGTGGATTTGTGTCTTCCATAAATTACTGAGAAAATGTTCCACGAGATCGTGACTGTGCGAAATGACCAGACAAGACAACTATGCAGTGCAGTGAAAGATTTATAACCTGTGGCATTTACATGATGTACATGGATGTGCATTCATGCCATTTTCCTGCTTTTTTTTTTTTTTAGGTTATGTTGTGTGTTTATGACACAGTGTGCATAAATCACAGAGTTTAACATGTTGAAAACAAGTTGTCTCCAATCCTGAATGCTAGCTAGATGTTTACTTCACTCTCCAGATTTGTGGCCTACATGTACATGTACTGGCCTTTTGCGATCCGCATAATAAATGTGCTCTGAAGAGGAATCCTGAGAGGATGCAGAATTGTGCAGCACATATCGGCTGTAAACAGTATTTGAAGATGAGAGAGACTTTCTTTCATGAAAAACATTTTCTTATTTTCAATTGATGGTTTGACTATCATAATGTCCACATCACAAACATCATTGCCCGTTATACATTGTACCTACATGTACCGGTACCCATTATGTTCTGATCCTACACAAAAACTATGTCTAGTGGAACCTCGTTATATAACAAGGACCTAAAAACCATAACAATTACCTTGTTATATCAGGTTTCTCACTATATTAGGGTACAAAAACAAAGAAATATAAAGAGCTGGGACCTGCGAAATCACCTTGTTATACATGTAACAGGATTTTGTTATATTCAATATCGAGGTTCCACTGTACTTGTTACAATATGTCAGAAATTTTTATTGTGGGGATTCTCAAAAATGTATTTTGCATCAAGTTACATGTACCAGTACATGTACCTGTAAAGTACAGTTGGGTCTACATGTACAAGCAGATTACATGTAAGTGTGAAGTACACTGTAATCTGCATCTGCATGTACATGGGGCCCATAGGTAGCAAGGATCATGCATAAAAATTTGGATACAGTCCATTGTGTGGTGATATCAGTTCTCTAATTCTCACTAACCCTTCAGTATCGCATTTAGTAAATCACTTGCCAAGGATTGTAGAACGTTGTTGCAATATATATTGGGTTTATCAATTTTATTCTCAACAACAGGTGCAGTCACCTGTCATATTACTCATCACTAATTGTTTTGATAACACTTGCATTTTATTTCTAAATGAGAGTATGAGACATTTAAAGGGGAATTCCAGAACTCAAAACAAATGCTTTTAATATTTAAGCAGAATATCAGAGTAACACATCAGTAAAAGTGTAAGGAAAATTGGACAAATAAGGATGAAGTTGTAAAAATTCCAAAGATCATAAAAAGCAACACTGTGACATTTACTGTCAGCAACTTTGTTTTATACACAAAATGGACAAAATTTGAATTGTCTTGAAAATTAATCTCATATAAAGCTACACAACAAGTTCGTCTGTCACAAGGCATACTGATGGAAGTTAAGTTATGTTAAAATATTTAGTCAGCTTTTGACTACAAAATGTAAGAATCTTTGCCCAGTTTACATGATTCTAGCAGAGTTTTACCCCACTAGAGTACTACCCTCCATCATGTCATTTACCTTTAAACTAGAACTGTACTTAGAGAGCGCAAGTACCTCTGCCAAGTTTCTCTCCCCCACTACCCAATAACCGTGAAACTAATGTTTGAAAATGCCAACTAAGTTCTTTTTTCAGAAACAATTATTATTGCCTCAAAAAGGCCAAAATTCGCCAAAACATTTTTTTGAATCGATCCCGAATTTTGTTTATCAATTCTAAAAAAAATTGTGATCAATCCCTTATTTTGTTTTTTGACTGACTGAAATAATCATTCACACGCTCTCCCTGTATCTGTCTAACTAGCGTAATATTGTCTCTAAAATACAGAATATCACCATGAGTGAAGCAATGAGTGCTTAAAGTCATTGCAGCACTGACTGGGGAGATGACTTTGTCAAGATTATGAATTAGTTCCGTTGGCCAGGATTTAAGTCATTTCCCAGACTGTTTACCTTTGACTGACACCAAGTTGGCGGCTAAATCACAACAATCATTGGCAATTACCGGAACAATTTAAGTCATTCTTTATATGTAAAGAGAAAAAAAAATAAAGGAGGAACCTGGATTACCAAGGGATATGCGAAAATTGATGAATCACAAGCTACTGTATTTCCAAATCACATTGGAGAAATACATGTACATGTAATACCTGCCATAATTAATCTACTAAATTTGCACTTAATTACTGTTGATAAATACTCTGTAGTAAATTTCCTGTTAACTGCTGTATCACAAGTGGCTTATCTAAAGTAGTAGTACACATTGTATTCATC
>JZLH01S0022480.1:80063-91437 GCA_001188425.1 Eucidaris tribuloides | reverse complement strand
AGAATTCTGAGTCGCTGTGCTAGTTGTTTTTTTACGTACCGTGGTATCATAAATATTTCCGGAAAATGCTTTCAAATAAAAAATAATTAAAACAAATATATTCAGTCAAAATTTAGATTGAATTGGATTAAGTACATTCAGATCCAGTTTGGTTATACCAGGGACGGCGCCAGGGTAAAATCTTAGGGGGCGAATTCCGTCGGGGAATTTTTTCGCGGCCAAATTTTTATTTCTCACGGCCAAACTCGCAGTCACGTGTGTGTGTGTGGTGGGGGGGGGGGTGGTGGCGGTCTCGGCGGAAACCTTTCACTACCAAAAATTGTTATCACGGCCAAAATGCATATCAGAAAAGTCAATCAGTGAATATCTGGGGGGGGGGGGCGAAATTTGCGAAAACTCTAAAATCCCTGTAATTTTGAAAACATGATAGGGGCGTCCCTCCCCGTGATACCGCCCCTTGGAATGGGGTGCCGCTCCGTGCAATGTTCGTCATATATAGGGTGAGCATAACAAAATACCATTCACACACTTCCTTTTAGGTCAAATTAAACAAAAATATCTCGATTTATAGAATGTGTGCATGATCGTGGTACTCATGGTATTCTGTCAAATAATACTTTGCATACACTAGCAAAAATTGTCGGACTCTATTTTATTTTAGTGAAATTGTCTGAAATTGCAGAAATGTAAAAATGCCCTTAGAACCAAATGTTTGAAAGATATACCAGTCTAACTCCAGTTGGAGTGTATCTCCTGGCTGGAAGGATCTGTCAAATTTGTTTACTTATGGGAATCAAGCATGCCAGGACTTTATTTCTCTCGAGCCACGAAAGAAATTAATTCCATAGTAAGCTACACAACAAATTTGTCGTCACAAGGCAGACTGATGATACTGCTTTTAAAATTATGCAACTTTTGACTACAAAATTTTATCAGTAGAATCCTTGCATATAGTTTACTTGATTCTACAATAGTTTTACCCCAAGTTAATTGAGGACTACCCCTAATCATGTAATTTACCTTTAAGTTCGTTAAAATGTACATTATAAAACAAACGAAATGCAGTAATGTGCTTGAAAAATCCTTAAAGCCACAGGCCACCAATGTCCACAGTTTTAAACAAAATGTAAGCTACATAATCCTCCATGCTGTCTTTGATAAGGTCTAAAAATGAAGCCCTATAAGAAAATTGTATTTCAGAATGATGACTTAGTGCTTTTAAAAAAAGTGAAAATCTACAAACACTCAAGTTGACCGGATTCACCAACCCATTTCCTCCCATAGACTTACTGTGTGTAGATCTAGGCTATCCTCCACTGGACTGGAAATTGTTTATTCATGCATATCTTGCCAGTGGCAGAATAACTCTCCAAACTTTTGTATTCTTTGGTGTTTATTTGTCCATTTAAACACTACTATGTACCTCAGATATCAAACTTTGACAGGTTTTTTTTTTAATTGAAGCTCCACAATGTTAGCCTATTACTTTAAATGTTTTCTGTTATGAAAAAAGAAATTGGCTTTAAAGAGACTATACATGTATAACATTGTGGAAGCCTTGTTTAAAAAATTGTCAAACTTTGCCATCTGACATATCTGGCGGTGTTCGGATGGACAAATAAACACCCAAGAACACAAAACTTTAGATAGTTATGCTGTCACTCGTAAAATATGTACAGAACAAAATCGGCACATGAATTATTCTCAGCTGATAGAAATTCTGGTACACAGTAGTCTATGGAGGAAAACGGGAACGGTCGCTTAATGATTTTCACTTTTTAGAAGCACTTAATGATCGTTTTGAACTGCAATTTTTTTCAGGACTTCATTTTTAGACCTTACCAGAGACACCGGTAGCATGGGGAATCAAGTAGCTCAGATTCTTTTAATCTGGAAACATTGTTATACGATACCTTTAAATGTGAAATATCGGCGTGGAATTGACAACAAATCATGCATGAATTGTAGAAGAAAGTTTTGATTATGGTGTCTGTAGTCATGATCCAACAGCCACATATTATTCGTTTGTTCTATTTCTGAAATTCAGTTTTGATGGAAATACGTATACACCTTTATTCCTGCTTGCATATGATATTTAGATATATATATCTCATAATAAATTAACATCAAATCTAACTTGCTTTGCATGCTGCCCCTATATTAAATCATGAATGGGGAAAAAGAAAAAAAGTTTATAATTCAGGTGAAATGTATATCGTCAGTCTTTATAAACCTCAGAGTCCAAGTATTCACTCAAGGTACACAAATCATAATTGTAATAATTATTGTAAAATATCTTTGAAATCAAAGACGTCGATCCGGTGCAGGGGCATTTGTTCCACCAAAGAAAATAATTTCACTCAGCAATTACAGGGGTCAGCTCTTCAGTTCTACGATCATTCCGAAGGTCCAAATACTCCAACGGTTCGTTATTCTCTGAACACCTAATTTTCGTATACGTGTGGGTTCGTTTCTCCGAAAATTAAATAAAAATGTTCTTTTATCCGAATATTGATGCATTTAAAGTTCCGTTACTCCGAAAGTTTGGTCAATCCCAAAATGAAATTAGGTCAGATATATAGAAGGTATATTTCTCCTAAAATGAACTAGAGTTTGATATTCCGATAGTTCATCTCTCCGAAAATGAAATAGGGTTCGTTTTCCGAAAATAAATAAAATGGGGTACGTTAATTCATTTCAGATAGTTAATAAACCATATTGTCGGATTAACGCAGTGGCGTATCTAAGGGGGGCAGAGGGGGCACGTGCCCCGGGCGCCACTTTTAGGGGGGGGGGGCGCAAAAATGCCCCAAAAAATAAATAAAAGAGAAGGAGGAAGATGAAAAAAGGAAGAAAAAATATTAAACTTACAGAAATTATGCGCCCCTCCTTCCCAGTCCACGGGGTAAAGTGCGTTAGAAAACATTGGGTTTTATAGGGTTACAAGTAAGCCTACTTAAATTTTCTAAAGCACGGTCGCTGCGCTCCCTCGCATAATTTTGCAAAAACAATCTATTGCGCTTGGTCGGTCTTTCCTTTACATTTATACTTATGTCAATAAGTTTGGGCGGGGGGGGGGGGTCAGGGGCGGATCTAGCTTTTTGCTAAGGGGGATTGATCCAGGGGCATCGATAATTTTTTTTCGGATGGGGGGGCCAAAGTCAAAAATGTCAACTTCAATACAGATTGAAAGGATTGTCGTTGTTTAATAGTATTTGTATGCTAAATTTAATGGTGTTTAGTGCTTTCCAATGGTTTTAAAACATGACGGTGTTTTTCTATATGCTCGTCATATTTTCACTTCGCAGCCCGGGGGGGGGGGGTTAAACCCCCTAACTCCCCGTAGATCCGCCATGGGGGGGGGGGCAATTTCATCGTTTGCCCCGGGCGCCATAATTCCTAGATACGCCACTGGATTAACGAACCCTTTGTGATTTTCGGATGAACCCTTATTAATTTTCGGATTAACGAAACATTTCTTTTTTCGGGTTAACGAACCCTTTTGATTTTTGATGGTATAGATGAACTTTCGAAATATGGAATCCAATTTTATTGTCGGACAATCAAACTTAAAAAAAAAAACGGATCGTAGTGATAACGAACCTACGAAGTAGGATAAAGAAAAGTTGGAATATCGAGCTGTAAAACAATTACAGAAATGACTGAAAAGTCATCAAATTTAATACAAGAGGCTCATGAAGAAAAGAAAGTTGATTTATGATTTATGATACTGACGAATATGTGTATTTCAATTTCATCACGCGCTATTTATTTTTGTATAACTGGCTATATATGTTATACGAATTGCATTCTATTCATGAATTTGGCCCTAGTTAAGATTTTGTCGCCCTTGACTGTAATTCAATTAAGAGATCAATCACTGTTTTAAAGATTCATGATTTTATTAAATTTTATTGTATTGATGAACTAAGAGACAAAATGTAATCACTGAACACCTTTTGGAACTTAGAATTTAGAAGCAGTATTACACCTAACCCTAACCCTATAGGCCCGGGGGGGGGGGGGGGTCAGTCAAACATAATGCTGTACATAAGCGTGACCAAATTATTTCCAGACACCCCTAAACAAGTTTTTCTCTGTGTGCAAAATAACCCCCTAAATTTCCGCATGCTTCATTTACACATTTTGGCCCCTAAACAAGTTATCGCCAGAATATGATCCTAAACAAGTTTTGTCTACTTGCTAACAATCATCGATATTGCATGCCCTGTCAAATTTGTAGACTGTAAAACAGAGATCTTAAAATACAATGAATACAATGTTAACACTGTAAATAAGTCTCAGCCAGTATGCTTTTAACATTCATCAGGTAAAAAACACTCCCTAAATATGTTTGTGACCAGGCAGTCTTTTGAAAATGGGTGTTTTTGATGTCAGTTGTGAACGCGTGCATCTAAACCTGGAAAAACACCCAAACGCGTTTTTGTTTTGTTTTGTTTTGTTTTGTTTTGTTTGTTTGTTTGTTTGGTTTTTTTTTTGGGGGGGGGGGGGAGGGGGTCACGCATGTGTACAGCATTATGTTTGACTGGCCTCCCCGGGGATCATAATAGGCCCATTAATAATAGTGATACAATCACACTGCTAAATTTCATGAATGAGGGGGATGAGGATTACTGTAGTTAGTTGAGTTTGGGTTTATTCATGTCAGCTGTGATCAGTACAAGTATAACGTTATGGAACAAAAGAAGATTTTCAGTAATCTTTAATTTATTCAGATTTAGGCCTATATGAAAAATAACAGGAATTTTGTCATTCACTTTGAATAACGTAACATAATACTCGGAAATTATAAAACAACATTTTACACACCCTTTTTTGAAGTTTTTTACACACTGTGAAATAAATATATATATTTTTTTGAATATAATTATTAGAACATATTATTATTTATCCATGATGTGAATTCAGTCAGTTCGACAGTGCGCCCTCATTGAGTAAGAGAAAGACATCCCCATGACAACGAATCGTGAAGTTTCTGACATTCTCACTTTCCCCACCGGAATCTTAGATCGAACCATCAATTCAAGAGATGGCGAAATCTATTGGGATTGCTGAAGAGGTAAGTTCAAATGTTATTTTTTTCTTGACAGTTCATTTCCGTAGGTCAATGTAAGTTTTAGGTTGTTTTTTGGCTATTTTAGTTGAGCCTCTGCGATTCGGGTTGGCGAACGTACGCGTGTGTGTACGTGTGGGACTGAGAAAGCGCTTGCGCTGGTGCGATTTTGAAAGCTTTATGATCGTCAAATAAATTTATGCTTTTGTCATGTTTTTTAATAAGGCAACGATAGCAGCTGCGGGGAAATGGTACTGGAAAGAGGACACAAGTACACTCGAATTTCAACCCAGGTGAGCGACAGACCAGTATTTTGATTAGAGGAATAAATAATTACATTTTTGATTAATATTGTCATTATGCGATGTGTGTAGCAAGGATGCCTTCGTGGTGTAGTGGTTATCACGTCTGCTTTACACGCAGAAGGTCCCCGGTTCGAGCCCGGGCGAAGACATCACATTTTTTTATTTCTTTTTTTAGTTGATAAATTATTGTTTAGTTACTAGGAAATGCCTTAATTTTGATGGTTTTCGTTATTCATGTTTATTTTTGTTTTCCCCAACAAATTCTCTGGTACTGCCTGTGCCTGTGTGGTTGCTGCATGAAACTTTAAATGCACTGGCCCTGCCTCTTTATGGGAAAAAGAATAATTTGACTTGAGACAATTTCATGTTGGATTCTTAGCTGAAAATAGTGATGACAAAACTTATGTAATATTTTATAAACCTTATCAAGTTAAAATATTTTGTTTGTTACACATTATTGTGTAAATAATTTATTTTTTCCAGTGCTGTTCAACCAGTGGATCCAAAAGAAAAGAAAAATCAAAGAAAGAAAAATGTGGCATTTGGTGAAGTGGGATCAAAGAAAGACAGGTAAGTGAAGAGCAATTCACCCTTTCTTCGGGAAAAAGAGCTTTATAAGCAATACAAACAAACAAGCGAACAAACAAGCAAGCAAACAAACAAACAAACAAACAAACAAACAAAACAAAACAAATTGTGACTTCATGTTTATAAGTTATTAGCAAGATTTTAGTACTGTAAATTATAGTGCTACTGTTAGTGGTAAACTTTCAAAGCAGAAGGCCAACAGGTTTTTGAAACTTAAAATTTTATGAAATGTAATCAATCAGTTTTTTGTAACATACTCTTAAAAATACAATTATTAGAAGTTAGAAGTTAGAACTACAAGTCAAGCGAATTAAAGGTTTTTCAAGAAATATTAGCAGTAGTGGTAACCAATGATGATGATAATAAAATTATGTATTAATATTAATAATAACAATAAATAATAATAATGATGATGATAATAATAATAATAATAATAACTCTAATTGCAACCTTAGAGCAAATTCTTTTGTGCTCAGCCTATTGTTTCGATCCCCTTAACGCACACTTATTTTGCCTTAACGTTCTCCTCCGATTGTGATGGGATAAACCCTAATGTTTGGATTACCCCTACAGTGTATGGTCGCTTTTAATGTTGTAATAGTATAATATTATAATAATAATAAAAATAATAATAATAATGATAACGATAACAATAATAATAATAATAGTATTAATAATAATAATAATAATAATAATAATAACAACAGTAATAATTTAATAATTGTATTAATAATAATGATAGTAGTATTAATAGTCCTGATTTAAATTAAGTTTGCAACAGACTAAAGTGCATTGAAAGAAAATACCAATGTGATAAATACATGTATACAAAGTTCCAAAAGAAATAACACTTATAACTAAAGAATCTACCATTTTCGCAAACAAAAGAATAAAAAAGTATAAAAAAAATAGATAAATACATGTACCAGAATTAAAGGGCAGTGACATGATTGGGGGTAGTCCTCAACTTGGGCTGAAACTACTCTAGAATCAAGTAAACTATGCAAGGATCCTCCTGTGAAAATCTTGTAGTCAAACGTTGACTCATTCTAGAATAACTAATGTCTATTTTCCCTCGTGGCAGGCAAACCTGCTGTGTGGCTCTCTATGGGTCTTATTTTTATCAGCCCGGAAAAAAATAAAATACCAGTATGTTCATGCTTGATTCTCCTTATGTAAACAAATTACAGACAAATCCTTCCAGTTGGGAGATCCACTCCAGCTAGTGTGCAGTTGGTATACATTTCAACTCACTTGGTTCTTGAGGCATTTTCAAGTGTTCCCAATCATGTCACTAACCTTTAAAACACAAAATAATCAATGTTTTAAATAGTAAAAAAAATGACAGTTATGTAAAAAACATATTTCCTGTTTAACCCCTTGGGGACAACCAACAAAGTAGTTGAAACATGCAGCCTGGCCAGAGTGTATATTCAGTGTGTAAGGAATTGTCTCGAATTGTTTACTTCAAAAGAAATAAGCAGTAATTTACCAGTATTGAATAAATCTCTGGCCCTGATAGAAATTGATGCCATAGAAAGCTACACAGCAGATTTCTCTGTCATAGCATTACCTAACAATAATTGTACAACAAAGACAAAATGTATAACTATGAAATTTTCACAGCAGAAATGTTGAACAGTATACTTCATTCTGGGAGCATTGTGTCTGAAATTGAGGATTATGTCCAATTTTGTCATTTCTCTGAACATTCTCTTTTAAATCTGTGCTGCATGTCCCAATTTTGATTTCTGCCCAGGTCAACACCCAACAGGTTTGATGGGAAAGGTCAAGGCAAAGGCGCCCAGGCAGGAGGCCTTGGGGCACGGTCAGCGAGATCCAACAAAGCTGACAAGGAAACAACTGTCACTTTGCACAGAGTCAAGTGTAAGTTTTGGGTTCTAGGACAACATCCCCAGGGATTACTCCTTTGTGACAACTTCCTTGAAGGACAACTCACCCCAAGGACTGCTTCCCAGAGGTCCCCCCAGGACAACTCCCCAGATGACAATTCCCATCTTCCTGGAAGACAACTTCCCAGAGGAGTTTAGCAATGTTTCCAGTTTAAGAAAATCTGAGTTGTCCTTGAGGGAATATTCCTCTGGGGAGTTGTCCTTGGGGGAGTTGTCCTTAGGAGAGTTGTCCTTTGGGGAGTTGTCCTTGAGGGAGTTGTCTTTATGGGAACTGTTCTTGGGGGAGTTGTACTTGGGGAAGATGTCGGGGGGGGGGGGAGCTGTCCTCCATGGGAAACATCCTTTGGGGGAGTTGTCGGATGGGCGTTGTTCTTGGGGGAGTTGTCCTGAAAAGTAGGTTTTGGTCATTGCAATATGGGTTGAAATGATGGTTCAAAAGACATTTTCATGGAAAGATTGTTACTGTAGTACAATTGGATCCATACTTCAATTGTTTTTTTTTCTGAACATAAACTTGTATCAATCCACAAGTAACATGAATCGTAAAAATCTGAAATCATCCTCAAAGTTATTGTGTGTTTTCATTTCTGAATTGGTTTGCCAAGCGTAAAAAAGGTAAATAAATAAAGATTTGACTTACACTACAACATAAACTCCACAAAAATCTGTACTTACAAATTTCCGATATAATATTTGTAACAGGACAGAAAATGTTGTCATAAAGTTTTCCGTCTTTGTTACGAATGTTACGTAGGAAATTTGTATAGGGTGGTATTCAAAGCGTATGCTAATATACTGTTTAGAATAATTATTTTGTTGAAGGCAAAATTTTTTCTATTCCCCTTAGAGGAAATTGAATATTTAGTTGTATTTTAGTAGTACTAGGTAGTCTTAATTTTACAATCATTATCAATTTAGGAAGCCAATCTACAAGTTATCCTGGAAGAACTCACTATTTAAAAAAAAAAAAAGATTTTAGACACAGTGCCTACTAAACAGAAGAATTATTGTGTTTCAAAAGCAGTTTTCAAATCGACTTCAGCACAGTTAATTTGGAGTCTATGCAGACTAGGCAGAAGTTTGAATATTTAACATTTTCACTTAAATTCTGGAATAGGGGTGGTGAAATTTGATCTGAAACTTGCAGCCCTGTAGGGCTGTTATCAAAATGTAGTCAAAACAATGTTGCTTTCTGTAGACCCTCTTGTAACTAGATCAGGAGATTAATGGTGCTGATTGTTTACATTTTTGGTGGGCAGCGTGTTGATAGAGTTGTTATGATTGTTAATAGTTATACTAAATGCTCTACCGCTTTCAATACCACAAGTTTGATAGCTGAAGAGAATGGAGGTGTCTCTTCTGTACCCCACCTCCCTGTCTACAGACAGTAGCACTCGTATGCAGAGTATGCATTCATAGCTAGGGATTTTTTGGTCCCTCCCACTGCAGTGAATGCATTTACCCCATTAGGTTTTCGTAATCGATGGTATTTTTGGCCATATCGTGCCTCTGGCGATATTTTGAAATAATCATGAGATCATTATCGTGTAGACGATATTTTTTCAACATCGTGTAATTTCGATATTATCTAAACATCGGCCAGCCCTATTCTGGAATTGGCATTTCTGTCACTGTTTGTGAAGAACTCATTAGCTTTTTACACAAACGTTCACACAAAGTTTCATTTTTCTGAACTGTCAGTTGAAAAGGGGACCCAGTGATTCTATCAGAAAAGCATGCAGGATAATTTCTGCTGTGACATACTTAAACAACAAGCAAGAAAAAAAAAATGGTATGTTTGATGACAAGTAAGGAAATCATAAAATTTGTATACAAAACCAGTTGAGAGTTCTCCACACTGTCTTCACAAAAAGTGGCAGAATTGCCAATTTGATTCCTCGTAATAAGGACCAAATGAAATGCTGAAATTTTTAAAACTCTTAATAGTTTGGCTTAGCTTGTTTAGACTTTCACAGTTGTCCTGTTTGGTACTGTTCCATATTCTCAGAATGCACATAATTGTCTGACTTTCGTTCTGTTTAAAATGAAAGAAGCATGTCTGGGTTTCCATCATGTCTGGCTAGGATTTGGAGTTTCACAATTCAAGGACCAAGATGTGAACATAACCGATTCAGTTTGAGTGTTTTACTAATATTTGTTCTAATTTTTCTCATATACAGCTGTTGTCCTGTTCATGCTGAATGAAGTCAACTTCCCTACAGAGTCCTTTGAAATGTGTCTATATGAGTAAGTAGTAATAATAATGAACTGTTTTTATACAGCGCATATCACAATATAAATATTATCCCTATGTGCTCTCAGAAAGAAAGGACAGAAAAAGGAGAAAGTTTTACATCAACAATTTCAATAATTCAGTTGTCCAACTTGAAGTAGTGAGTCTTTAAGGGAAGCTTCGAATTGATCAATAGTTTTTTGATTTTTTATTGTGTCCGGGATATTATTCCACAGTTTAGCAGCTGCTGACTGAAACGACCTTGAACCACAACACTGTGTATTAATTTTAGGGGAAACGAGTAGGGACTTGGACTGAGATCTAAGATTTCTACTGGGGCGATATTGGACGAGTAACTCCTGTAGATAGGATGGGGCACGACTATTTATGTAGTAGTACTTGGCAAAGATGTGCCAGCCATGACTCTTTAGTCCACAGTAAATACAAGTGACAGCATTATGACAGACAAGACACCTGAAACATGTGATAACATCAAGCTACAGCTGGTTAAAATGTGGGTTTTCACATCTCGTGTTGCTGATGTATTCATTACAGCTTGACATGTAAACTCATGCAGCAATCTACCCATCAGGATTTGCAGATTTAAATTGTTGATTTAAGTCATGACTCAAATAAATTATTATTATTTCTTGAAGCATTGATTGAATATAAAAAGATACGTAAGAAATTGGTCATGTGATGTAAATGATGGGAAAAAAAAATGATTTTAGTTTTCCATGTTTTGTTTGAATTGTTTTTAGCTCACCTGAGCCAAAGGCTCAAGTGAGCTATTGCGATCGCTTTTTGTTCGTCGTTCGTCGTTCGTCGTGCGTAAACTTTTACACATTTTCAGCTTCTTCTTCAAAATGCATGATTGGATTTGGCCCAAACTTGGAAGGAATGATCCTTAGGGGGTGGGGATTCAAGGGTACCCAACTGGTACGCCTGGCCCCCCTGGGGGCCCAGGGGAAGGGCCTTAAAGGGCCAAAAGTAGGTAGTTTTCAAACATCTTCTTCTCTAGATCCAGAAATAGTTTAGTTAAGCCACTTTGTGTGTAGATACCTCTATATGTGCTGAATCAATGTTCCTCATGACAATGCCCAGGGTGGCCCCGTTTGGCCCCCAAGGGGGGCAAAAGTTTGGGGGTATGGCCCTATAGGAATAACTCACATTCACATCAATGGATTTAGACCAAACTTGGTAGGAGTGATCCTCAGGGGAGGGGAAAGAGGGTTCGTGGAATGGTACACCAGGCCCCCCT
>JZLH01S0022480.1:64315-77438 GCA_001188425.1 Eucidaris tribuloides | reverse complement strand
TGGTTGCCTTCAATGCTGCATCAGTTGGAAGATTTTCTAGAATCTTTTTTTTTGTAACGCGACTTGGCTACCCGAACACGCGCAGCTGATTTGTCCAGTGCTGGCGGTGAGGTTCCTTTCCTCTGAGAGCAGAACTGCCCTTCAATCTCTGCAATATTTCTTTTTTCCTTTTTCTCTTTATACTTTCCCCTCCTTGCTTAGTTTATTGAGTTTTTCTTCTGTCTGCTCATTTGTGCTCTTGTCTTCCTTTTCTCTTGCCAGTGCTGTTTCCTTAGCTTAAACTCACAAAATACAAATGAAAAATGTAAAAAAATGTAAATAAACATTGTTATTAATTATAGTTATTTAAGCTTCTTCAGAATATCTACTTTACATTGAGAACCAAAATAAAACCTGTCTGTGAAATCATTTAATACACTCATCATATAAATATGATATGTTTGAAGTGTACCCTTGATCAGAGCCATGTACAAATATAAATACACGTCCAGGGACCAGTTGGTAGAAACTTTGTATTGAACATAACCTCAACAAATCAAAAAGTCCTAAATATGTTAAGAGTCTAGCTATGGGCTCAGAGAGCTTGTAGAAGTACCTGGTATTATCCAAATCATGTAATGACTAGAAATAGAGTCACATTCTTAACTTCAGTTGTTTGATATAACTTCATATTTCTCTTTTTATTTTAGCAAAAGACAGTCATCAACATATAAAGACAGAGAAATATATGAGGTAAGTTGACCGTCTGAATTACATTTCACATCTTGTTTGAGTTAATATGATTGGCAGTATATATATACTTTGTCATAGAATTGGCCTGATCAGTCAAATCAATGATTATATATTATACTGGTGATAAGAATGAGAGGTGGAAATATTATGGAGTCCTTGAAAATGCATTTCAAAACATATACAACTTTTTATATTTTTTTTTTAAATCTTAAAAATGCTTTAACAAGCCTTTGAAAATTGTTATATTTTTTCCTGATTTTTAGCGCGTCTGGTAACTGCCCATTATGAAGAATTGAAATGTCGTGTTTGAAGTTATGATGTTTTTCAGTTTGTATTTGTACTTGAATTTGATCTTTTTTTCAGATAGATATCACTTTCTTTCATCTTGTACTTGTTCTGAATTTCTCTAGACACTGTACAAGTTTTGTGTTCATCTTGTGTGGCTGGTTTTCAGGAGAAAAGATCACGACTTAATCAACAAAGAATTGGGAAGGTAAAGCTAATCTGTTTATTTATTTACTTATTTATTTGTTATTTATTTCATCTTTTTTGTACAGGGTAGCCCTTTAAGTACAGCAGTAGTGCTCTTTCAACGGCCTTGCATAAAATTCAAATAAAAGTTTATAACAAATACAAAGGCATAAAAACAAATTGAAAATTAAACATAGACAAGGAAAAACTTGTACAGTCAATTTCATAAGAGACAGGATGTTCATATAAAAATTAATAAACTTGTAATTAGTAATTTTAAAGATTCTTTATGACATATCCAATAAAAATCACTGGTATACTAGCAGCTTCTTCAGACCGACAACCCATACCTCTCGACATTGGCCATTTATTGTCCCTAGAAGATGTCGTAGAGGGCATGAAATGGATGAGTTGATACGGGAGCTTCTAGCCACAGTGGTATGGGTTGCCAGTCTGTAGAAGCTGCTAATGTAGCAATGAAACAAAATTAACTAGTGAGAAAAATCTTTCACTTTTTTTTGTTGGATTTGTCATAAATAATCTGTACAATTATTTTGATAATCAATCCAGATGAACTTGACACTTGTTCAAAGAACTTGTAATGAATTCTAAAATGATGTGGTTACAAACAATTTTACACATTATTTAATTATTACGACCGTCGTCAAGCAGGTAGTCCGCCTTGGACTATTTAAGATAACAATGTCAGAATTGTGAGCCTTGTTATTTGTTCCTGTGTTCATCGTGTCAATGCCGGTAACCAGTGATAGCCTGGTGGTATTGTTGTAGCCCGGATAGCTGTAGATGACGGGTTTGAATCCCGGTTCATTTTTTCTGAAATGTTTGTTAAAATTATAGATCAGCAGTTGTGATCTAAAATACAGAGAGAGACAAATGAAAAATCTATTACATTGCATTTTCACCTCTCTGAATAATCCCTTTCATTCACTTCATTCAAGCAGGTAGTCCGCCTTGGACTATTTAAAATAACAATGTCAGAATTGTGAGCCTTGTTATTTGTTCCTGTGTTTATCGTGTCATGCCGGTAACCAGTGATAGCCTGGTGGTATTGTTGTAGCCCGGATAGCTGTAGATGACGAGTTTGAATCCCGGTTCATTTTTTCTGAAATGTTTGTTAAAAATTATAGATCAGCAGTTGTGATCTAAAATACAGAGAGAGACAAATGAAAAATCTATTACATCGCATTTTCACCTCTCTGAATAATCCCTTTCATTCTCTTAATAATTACTCAAAAAACTTGTAATGAATTCGTAAACCATGTGGTTACAAATTTTTTTAAATGTTATTTGAAATGTAACGACTATCATCAATTTATTCTGAAACTTCATCCTTGTCCAGGATGTTGAGATCAGATATTTTCAACCCGGCTCTCCGGGTCAAGAATGCCCCAGAGGAGGAGGAGAATGACAACGATGAGGAGTTATCAAGGGACATGTTCTCATTCACATCTCTCATCACGCCAGCTGATAGGAGAAGGCAAGCGAAGTATGTTGACAAGTGCCGTCATTACGATCTTTCTAAGTCTGTCCTTCTTTAATCTTTTTTAATAACACCCTGAAAATATCTCATGCAAAGTATATGTAGTTTTGTTGCAATGGAAGCTATAGGGTTGATTTATTAAAAAAATTACCTGAAATTGATTATCTATATACAGCTGTGAATTCAATTTTGGGTTTCAAATGAGAGATTATATTGGGGTTAAAGCAGATAATTATTTCCGTTATGGCTATCATGTAGACAAGTGCAGGAATAATTCTGTATCTAAACTCTTCATCACTTTGTTTCTAAGCTGCAAAGCATATTTATATCTTTATTTCTACATATCTATATCTAAGCATATTTGTAAACATGAACTTCATGTGACTTCTCCTGTCTTTAGCATATCCCAAATCTGAAAATCTGAATTTTACTCTCGCATCATTTTACAATAATGTTTGAAGAGTAATCAAATTGTATGTTTCTTTTATGTAATCAAATTGCATGTTTCTTTTGTTATTTTCACTTGTGATGTATATGTCAAATGTCAATGATTATATAAAATGTGAGTAAAACAAATTTCCTGATGAAAATTAAAATCTAATCTGAATCTGAATCTAACCATTTCACTTGTATCGCTAGTATCTGATGTCATTGAATGTTCAGTCTTACCTCTTTCGTCTCTCGTCTCTTCCGTGTTTAGGTCAAGACCAGCAATCACAAGCATTGTAAAGTGAGTATGCTATGATCCCACTTTAACTGAGAGGTTTAAACCTGTATTATAGTTATTACCATTATTATTATCATCATTATTATCATACCTGTATCAAATGTTGCAGTTAATTTTTATGCCCCTGCAGACAAGGTCTGGATGGGGCTTTAAACGTTGTCCCAGTCCATCCATCCTTCTATTCTTTCATCCCAAATTAGTTTCCATGCAATAATTTAAAAACAGAGTTTACTATTTTTTGTTTTATAAGTAGATGACACTAAAAAATTCAGACCAAAAGAACTAAGAAATGCTTACTGATCACATTAAAGCCTAATTATAGTTTTGGTCGATCAGACAAATTTTTGGTCAATCTGTCACAAAGTATTCTACTGTCACCCCAGACATCAGAAAACAACATCATACCTACTGAAAATTGTTTATGATGAAAAATTATGATGTTTGATTTAAAGGAGAGCATCTAGCGGTATGTACATTACCGATGGGAAATCTCGAGGGTACCCCCCCTTCCAATTTTACATTTTGAGTAATTTCTCAAAATTGGAAAGTTTCAGAGCAAGCAATTTTCAGGGTATTTAAAGATAGGTGTATTTAAATAACATAATTGCAAATAATTTCATTTTTTAACATTTACCAAAATTATACTTGGGCTTTAAGAGTATTTTGTATTTGCATTTCACAGGTTATTATCCAAATTATATCATGGGGAGCAAAATATTGTGAATGCTTGTGAAATTTCCAGTTGGATCTTGTGCTCCATGATGATATGACGATATTGTGAGGAAACAATATTAAACAATGATAATGAAAACAAAGAGGGTTAACATTTTGAATACAGCATAAGAAGGTACAATCATACCCATGTATGATCCTGCAGCACAAACAAACAAAAAGTTACGAAAATCACATTTTGTACTTGGGTTCACAATAAGTGATATTGGTTGGCGTTATTAATTTTTAGAGTTTCGGAAAGAGCAATGCAATCCTGGTCCTACATAATTCTGAAATTTGGAAGTACAGATTAAATGGGAAATGGTCATAGCTTCAGTCTTGTGGGTCCATGTTTTGTAGGTGTGTGTGTATCTCTGTCCCCTTTGTCTCTGATAACTTTTGAAAGGAGCTATTGCATTGAAAGTTGAATATAGTACTAGGCACGTAATTCATGTTTTATTTTATTCTTTTCACATAGGACCAAATCCCCTGTTCTGGTGTCCTTATTGCCCACACCAAAGGAAGCTAATGGATGGTTGTTTAACAAGCTGACACTGGATGCCTCTGGGTGAGAAAGATTCTTTGCATCTTCTGCAACATCAACATCCTCCTCCCCCTCATCCTTATCCTCCTCCTTGTCATCATCTTCTTTTTTTCTTCTTCTTCTTGGTCTTGTTTTTATTCATCTTGTTCGTCTTGTTCTTGTTCTTTTTGGTCTGGTTGTTCTTGTTTGTCTTGTTGTTCTTGTTTTTCTTTTCTTCCCTCCTCCTCCTCCTGTCTCCTCCTTCTTATCTCTCCTCCCCTATCTATCCTTTCCCTCCCATCTTCCTCTTATCCTCCTCCTCGTCCCTTTCTCTTCTCTTTCTCCTCCTCCTCCTACTGATGTTTGCTAGATTTTATCTGGGTTCCATCAAATGTATGTCATGAATTTCACCTGTAATTTATTGTATGCTTTCTTTTGTAGTCTTCGTTGTAGTCTTTCTTATCCACTCATGGATGTTGTTGCTGGACTGCATCTGAAATCTTCCACCATTACTCCCAACAGATCTGCTTTTATGCTGTTACACCTCTTCCAAAATAATGCTATATTTCTGAAAACTGAAATACAATATTTAAATATAGATATTATAATTCCTGATAATCATTGAATTTGAAATTATACTAAAAGACTGAAGTGAAGTTTCACTAAAAGACTGATTCAGTGAATGTTCATGTGAAGAAGTAAATGTTTTAAAATCTTGACTACAGGTCATATGAATTCTGATAAAGGTTATTTAGAAACATCTTTTTGAAAATCTTGTTGATGTTTAGTGGTCAGTTGATAGTGAATTTTTTTGTTTTCTTATTTCTTTCTTTCAGACAATCTCAACTGCCAGAAGAATTATCACAAAACAGAGGAAAGCCTTCATTCTTCAAGAAAAAGTAAGTTTATCTTGTGATCATCTTCTCAAAATCAATTCTTGGTAATGAGTAACATGACATGAAATGGGGCCAGTGACTTGATATACCATTAAATTTTTTACTCAGTTTTAATGGTTAAAGAAACAATTCAATTGGACTAGATATATAACTGATAGAAATGTAAACCTACTCAATTTCCCCCTTTTAACATTATTATTTTTCCTTAACCTCTTTGGAAACCGAGTTTTATTGGTATTTGTCTCTGCAAGGATGACAAGTCGGCAATCAATGTATTAAGATACTCTTCATGTGTTATACTAATGAATTATTAGAAATATACTAGACATCTTAGAAAGAAGTTATACAAAAGTTAATAATTCCGTCAAAATTGTGGAATTGCAAAGGTTTCTATAACACATTCACACGTCATTAACCAAGTGTTTTGCTGCCTTAGGAATTCCGAGTGAAAAGAGAAAACCAATGCCAAACACATCTTCCAAAACAGCACCGACAACAAGCTATGTTACATATCTATCCAGAAATACAAAGACAACTGAGCTTATACCAACACTAATAAGCTCTGAGGGAAGAGAAACAGTTGAATTATTATAAAATCAATTTACCTACTGAAGTCTAGTGCAAAATCTAGAGACCTCAGGGCATTAAAACCTACAGTAAAAGGTTGATCTACGATGGTAGGCTGAAAAGTTTGTAGCCTGACTAACGAGGAGTTATCTTACAGCAATGAAACCAGTCATGTGCTAAATTCAACCTTTTCTGATACTAACTGCATTGTTTCTATTCAGATACCTTTCTTATTTATCTTCTTCAAATGATTTTACATTGACAGTTGAGGTTTTTGTCAATGGTCATTTTTGGCAGATTATTGATGGCAGAGACTTGCCCTTCCAGACAGGAGTCATCTTTCTGGGCTTTTTCCAGGCTCTTGTGAGATTCTTTCCAGTGTCTCTGCCACATTTTAAGCCAACATCTTACTTGAGTTGCATTCTCAACAGTGATAACCACATTTGGGTGGAATTTTTTTTAAACAGTGACACATGTCTGTTCAGGCAAATCTTTGCCATGAAAAATCTGTGAAAAAGTGACCATTTTCAGAACCCTCAACTGCCAATTTTAAATCAATTTTATCAGAAAAACATGAAATAACATTTGAAAAGAAACAATGCAGTTAGTATAGTATCAGAGAAGGTTGAATTTAATACATGACTAGTTTAATTGCTGTAGCACAACTATTTATTAGTCAGGCTACAAACTTTTCAGCCTACCCTCATACATGCTATGGTGATTTGTTTTCTAAATGCCACCTTCCCAGAGAACTACAATGGGGCGTCTATCCTAAGAAGGATGACTGTGCTGGTGATCATCCAATAAATTGTTCCTCCTCAAGGAAATTCTCTCGTGAATAGTTATTCACCCATTGTATGATTGTATTTCAGTATTGGCATCATTGGTGAGCCCCTAAACCAGTTTAACCCCCAGACCTTGGCCCCGGTCGGATCCGATCAGGACGAGGAGACGGAGGATGATTCACAGGCGAAAAGAGAGTGAGTTACTGGAACCTGTGATTATTATGAAGATGATTATTGTAGATAATTTATAAATTGTGTCTGTAGAATAGATGAAGAATATATTTATTTTGTATTTGTCTTTCACAATGTGAGATAAGTAATAATTGAAAACTGATTGTATTTGGAATCAGTGAGAAAAAACATCTGCAGTTATCTGCTGCCTAAGTGGATTAGAACCTAAAGCGAAGGGTCACTGGGCATTCCAGGTGTTGTCATAGTAAATTGGGGTTGTGGGTTCAATCCCCACTTGAGTCTGCCTGTATTTTTTTTACAGTGACTGAAAGTTATTGTTGCAATATGAATGTGCATTGGCAAAGGCAATGCACATTGTATATTGTACATAGCATACTTTACAAAACTGTTCAGCATGCTCTAAATAATAAACTTTGCTTGCAGTCATTGTTTCAGTGTGAAACCCCCTTGTGACACACAATTCACTTCAATGCAGCTTTCCATAATATCTGCCCTGTCAGCAGTATGCAGTATATCCAAATGTTATAATTCATTTACAGTATCAGGACAACTTCCCCAGAGGTCAGCTTCCTCTGAGACGACTCTCACCTGACAACTTCCCTGGATTACGACTCCCTTGGAGTACGGCTCCCCTGTAGGACAACTCCCCTTGAGGACAACTCACCTGAAGGACAACTACCCTTGAGGACAAATACCCTGGAGGCAACTCTCCTGGGGGTCAACTCCCCTGAGGACAACTCCTCTGATTACTACTCTCCTGAGGACAACTAAGATGTTTAAACTAGAATCTTTGATGAAATCCTCAAGGGGAGTTGTCCTTGGGAGAGTTGTCCTCTGGGTGAGCTGTCCTCAAGGGGAGTGGTCCTCTGTGGGAGACATCCTCAGGGGAAGTTGTTTTTCAAGAGTTGTTCTTCAGGGGAGTTGTCAGGTGGGAGTCGTCTCCAGGGGAGTAGTCCTGGACCTTCATTTATACATATTTATACATTCTCATACATTTCTCTTTCTCGCTTTACAGGACTACATTTGCAGGGACACCAACAAAAACAACACCAATGCAAGGTAAATAAATCCCATTTAACCCCTGGATACTCATGATTTCAAAACACCATTGACATTACATGGCATCTTTTACCAGTGAGACCAAGAGGAGCAATTTCCAGATAAAACTACAGCTTAGAAAGATACCTTCAACAGTGTGTTAATAAAAAAAATGGTACAAACAAAAATCGTTTTTTAATACAAGAAATTTGAATACAACTTAGTTTTCTTGGGTATTGTCATAAAGTCATCAGACTGGCAAAAGTTCTATTTTTTTCTCAACAATTGTATATATGTCTTTAAAAGTAATTAAATTATTTCTTTTGTAGGAATATATGAATAGTTTTTACAATTGATTGATTGCTTTTTTTTTGTCATTTGAAAAACTGGAATGAACAAATAATATGTTTAGAGGCATTGTCTAGATTGATGAATTCTAATGCTTTTGATTGATTCATTTATTTGTTGTTTCATTTTTGATTAGTTTATGTATTCATTTATTTGTCATTTAGTTTATGTTAGTTTTGCCAAGCCCACCGAGGTAGAGGGAAACTAAGGGATCACTTTGGGGTCTGTCCGTCCATCGTGTGACCGTCCGTTCCACTAACAAAAACTTGAATAACACTGTGCTAAATGCTCCAATTTCAATCAAACTCTGAACTTGGATGGAAGATTGATCATACAGACTTTCAAATTTACAAGTATGTGTAGGTCACCACAAGGTCAAAGGTCACCAGCAAAGGTCGACAACCTTCTTGAGCCCAATGTCAAGTTTTTTGAGCAAGTTTCTATTATGGTCCATACCTTTGCCCCCATTTGCCCAATTGTGACCAAACTTGAGTGGTAGATGCCTCATAGGGAGCTGAAGGTCACTGGCAGGGGTCAATGACCTTTTTGAGCCCAAGTTTTTTGAGCAAGTTTCTATTATGGCTCATTACTTCGCCCGCATTGCCCAGTTGTGACCAAACTTTGGTGGTAGATGTCTCATAAGGGAGCTGAAGGTCAGCAAAAGGTCAAAGGTCACCGACAGGGGTCAACGACCTTTTGAACCAAATGTTAATTTTTTTGAGCAAGTTTCTAATTTGGCCCATAACTTTGCCCCCATTTGCCCAATTATGACCAGACTTGGGTGGTAGATGTCACATAGGAAGACATAAGTTATTAAAAGGTCAAAGGTCACTGGCAGGGGTCAACAACGTTTTTGAGCCCAATATGAAGTTTTTTGAGCAAGTTTCTATGTACTCGAAACTGGGCGAGACACATTTTGGCTATTGCCTTGTATTAAATAAGTTGTCCGCTAATGTATGTCTGTCTATCTGTATGTTTGCATATATGTTCTTATTTCTTTATTTATCTTACTTTATTTTACCAACGATTTGTTTGTTTGTTTATTATTCAACAGCTGGCATGAGCCGACAGCTGACCTCTATGTCGCAGGCCACGGATCAGTTCTCAGATGAGGATGATGAATGAGAGGAAGTTTCCAAGAGATGGCCTGCTCACAGATTACCATTATTGAAGAGTTTGATGCCAAAAGGCAGTAAATCCAATCTTTATGAAACAAGAGTTACTGCTATCATTTCATTGGCCAACCAAGTATCTTTGTATGAAATACATTTTAAGTTCCCAATTACACAGTCAACATCGTTTGCTCTACTTTCATTTTCTATATGCATGTACACCAATTCAGGCAAAGATATGCAGTTTTGGTTCAAAAGTCAATGAGTGGATTTAATACCTTTTGGAATTAAAGTATATATATATGAAATGATACTACAGAATGATTACTGCTTGTACTTTTGAAAAATACCAAATTTTGTCCCACAATGCCCCATATTATCTCAGTCACTCATTCAAAAGTTGTGGAAGGGAAGAACTAAGTCAATGCCAGTTTGCATGTTTATCTCTGAATGAATTATAATCTGTAAGTTTAGCATGTACATATGTAAAATAAATAAAATATGAATTTATTTACGGAAAGTCACCTTGAATTGTGTACATATTATGTCTTGTACGTTTCGTATATAATATTTGTTATAAACACTTTGTGTGCTTACAGCATTCCATCTGACCCACGTGTAAACTCAATGGGGTACTAACAATGCACCAGTTCGCCGAAAGACAATCAGTTCCATACCTTTCAATTTAAATGATAAACGTCACTGAAATTCCTATCAATGATATTTTTTTCGTAAAATGAAGACACATTGAACCACCTAAAAGAGTTAAAATGTCTTAGTTGCATTTGGGTATTTACAGAAACTCATATATTTTTGAAAGGTTATACACACAAGTACAAAACAGTCCAGTCTCTGGTTAACACACCTGGGGCATATTGCATAAAACTTTTTACCAACAAAAAACTCTGGTTATTTTAACTGGTAACCAGCGTTATTTCCCTATGGTAAAATGAATGGTAAAATCATGCTAACCGGAGTTTTCTTATTTAACCAGAGAAATTTCTCTATGGTTAAATTTTATGCAATAAGCCTCTGGATTTTAAGCCCAGCAACCAAGTGTTGTGAAAATTTTACCTTCACTTGCTGATGCATTAGTGTTGTGATGAACGGGTAGATACTGGGTGATTTATAAAGTGTAAATTTCACAGAGATGGAATTCACATTTTGATTTCATATCTCGCAGCGAAATGTATTAAAATACCTGACATTTTGTCCTGATGTTGTGAAATCACTCCTGGACTTCAGTTCAATTTGCTGATTGCGTGCACATGTAGATTTGCATTTTCTGTGATATCTATTGATATACTCTGTAAATATTATATGTAAAAAAAAACTAATATGTGCAATATACACATTTACTTGCGAATGAAATGATTTTTAATGATTTATGAATTGTAGCATTGGTAGAATAATGAAAGAATGGTACTCTAGACTCTCCTTATAAAGAGCACTAAGATAACAAAGTTTAGTTAAACGAAGACATTTTTGTGGTCTCAAAGTTAAAATTTTCTTTGTATTTTATTGTTTTTGCAACATAGATATAACACAATTTTAATATAACTAAGCAATCATCCTGGTACCAAGGAGTTTGATACAACAAGAGGCTACTGTAGCTTAAAGGTAGGGAATCTCATTTGCAAACCTCCCATAACACAGCAAAACATTGTTCATGACCTAAGGCTATTTATAAAGGACTTGCCTGTAAAATCTGTAGATCAGAAATTACCTAGACTTTGAAAAATTAGCAAAAAAAACAATACTTATGTAGTGTATTTTCTACACACACAGTTTCAAATCTCACTGCGGGCGTATTACAGTACTTATGTAATACCAGATGGTTGACCTACTTTTGTGCTGGCATGTGTCAGGCACAAAAAGAATGCAAGGTCATCTAGGTGTACACTTAGATTGCACTGTCCATGCGAAACCTCCTTGCATACACAGTCTAAAAATAGACTATTAGACAAGTAGAAATTTTGTCGGTAGAGACGAATAGTCAAATTGAAGTCTAAAACTTATTACATGTACTATAATTCCACTAAAATTGTGTTTCTAGCTCCTACACTTTGCTAAAGGTTCTTTAATAGCATTTTCTTCTATATACCAGTGTATTTGCACAATGTTAAATTTTAGGCGTGATAAAGACACACCCTTGCCTTTCATGACGTGAGGTAGCACCAAACTAAGCGCACTTAATTAACTGTGAAGAAAAAACACAATTGGACACGGGTGGCGATTGAACCCACGACCTCCTGATTATCAGACAAGTGTCAATACCACTAGTCCACCGAGTGAGATTAACACTTTGCTTCCTGAAATGGCATTTCATATTTCTAGCCTTTGATAACTATGAGTTATAAGAGGTATATATGTGTAGTTTCATCTTTCTTGAATCTGCCTCTGTATCTAAAACACTGGTAGCTAACAAATTCTGACATGTCTGATACCCATGACTTCTCGCACAGTTTAAGTCTGTAGCAGTTAAGCTGTCTTGAAATGTGATTTTCCGTCCTGCTTTGTTGTATGATATTGATGTACAGATATTTTTGTAATAAATATTAAAGTTTATTTCGGACAGAAATACATTATTTTATGTACATGGATTTTAGGATGGTCTGTAAGGTTACACTACTCAAACAGGAAGTTGTATGGTATAAGGATTTCCTCTGATGCTCCTAAAATGACAATGACCTGTATTATCTTTGTACTATTCTTTGCTATATCAACCATGTGTATGTGTGTTGTTGTGTATGTGTATGTGTGTGTTGTGTATTTGTGTGTATGTGTATGTGTATGACTGTGCGTGTGTGTGTGTGTGTGTTGTGTACTGTATATGCTGATAATTTCACGGTGGTTGTATTTTCACAAATTTTATGACTTACTGAATGCGAAAATTTTCACTTCGTGGTATTTCTGTACAAAGTGAATGCAAATACAATGAAAATCGCTAAAATACACTCTCGCGAATTCCCCGTCTTGAAGCAAAATCATGAAAATATATGGACGCGAAATATGTGGCATATACAGTATTTGTGTGTGTGTGTGTGTGTGTGTGTGTGTGTGTGTGTAGTGTGTGTGTTTGTGTGTATATGTGTATGTATGTTGTGTGTGTGTGTGTGTGTGTGTGTGTGTGTGTGTAGTGTGTGTGTTTGTGTGTATATGTGTATGTATGTGACTATGTGTATGACTATGTGTGTCTGTGTGTGTTGTGTACCGGTATTTGTGTGTACGCGTTTGTAATTCTTTCTAACAAGGGACGCACGTGTGACACTCCACTGTCTGACCAGGGCCGTTCCTGAAACGGGGACGGTCCCCGCACCTCAAATCACTGCAAATCGAACATAGATGGCACTAAAACACCTTAGAAAATGGCCCAAAATTTGTGTGCACCCCTAACATCTCCAGTTACTGGGAAATTGTCATACACATACACAAATATCACCGATTGCATGATGTACACGGGAGTGTGTGTCCCTGTGTGTGTGTGTGACTATGTGTGTGAATGTGTTTTATTTTTGTG
>JZLH01S0022480.1:22070-63508 GCA_001188425.1 Eucidaris tribuloides | reverse complement strand
CGTTTTTTTTTGGGGGGGGGGGAGGGGGGGGTGCGCTTGACCCCCCCATAAAATTTGATCACGGTACAGAGTCTTTTATTGATATTTTTTTCTTGCTCTTTTAGGAATTGATGCAGATTTTGTAAATTACGAATTTCATAAACATATTTCACAAAAATTATTTATAACTTATATTACTACACTGGCGACAGAAAAGGGAGTTTGTGAGGTGTTTGACCCCCATATGAAATTTGATCATTGTGCAGAGAGGTTTATATTGATACGTGTGTGTGTGTATGTTCGTTTCCTACCCCCAAACGAATTGGCTCATTGGTTTCTCGACCCCCCCCCCATTTTATTGTAGGCCTAGTACGTTGTACCCCAATTTAGACCAAGTTAATTAGTTAAAATTACAAACTGAAAATCCTTAAAATAGGTATGCATTTGTCACTAAAATCAAGAGGCAAAAAATGTATTTTATTTGTATAGCTTTCCAGAACCTCCCCCCTATATATTTCATCATGTCACAATTATTTTGACATACACTGTAGATTCCAATCACAAAAACAAATATGAACAGCAAACGAATGAACAAAATAAAAGATCTAATTACATGTAATTTAATTTTGCTAAAATATGTCTAATGTTATATCATTCAAACTCAAAGTCGATGAGAATTTTAGAGAGCGGTATTTTCGGGAAAAAATATTGAGTCTCGCATCATATAAAAACGCTCGCATAATCAATTTTAACACGCCCACCTGAAAAGTGCAATGACCTCTTCACCTTCATTGACAAAAATGGCAAACGATATTGACAATGACGCCGCCTTCGGGAAAATTGATGAAACCTGTCCTAACAACGATCTTTCGTTCGAAGATGATTTTGTACCTCCCCCAAGTGCGACAAGTGAAAGAACTTCTGTAACTGGTGGCACAGATAACGGGAATCTGCAGGATAATTCATGGCAAGCGGATGGCTATTTGGCTTCGTTGGGTAAGATCCGGCGACTGAAATCCTCAGTCCGACCTATTCACATTTATGTTAGTACGTAGTAATTGTTGTGTTTTATGTCGTGTTTAACATTGACTGTCATGCAAAGACACTTACTATTTTGTTGGTAAGTACAACAGTAGCGTCACGAGCGTGTTTTGCAAAATACACAGGCATAAGAAAAGTCTCACAAATACAAAAAGGGTCCTTTATACAATAAAAGATCAATAATCTGAAATCTGAATTTAAGAAAATTTCACAATCACACGTATGGAAAAGAAAGGTGAAATGGTGAACTCAAACGGTGAATCCTTGAGTTCTCCATCAAAATTCAGGTAATTTTTACAAGTCTTCAAAAAAGGCACCATTCATATAAACTGAACAGGTTTCATCAATATAAGGGGAATGAATAGCCGCACTGACATGAACGCTTCGCGTTCGGCCGCATGGGTTGGTATCCAATTTACCGAAATGAGCCTGGGGGGGCCAGACAAACATAATGCTGTACACATGCGTGACCAAAAAAACGCGTTTATAGGGGTGTTTTTTCAGTTTCAGACGCGGGCCGTGCGTGTACGCGTTAAGGGTATCAAAAACATTGATTTTCAACAAAAAGGGTGGTTTTGAAAGACTGGTCAAACGTATCTTTCCCCAAGGCCAAGCTTTTTTTTTCTAAACGTATTTAGGGTATGTATATTCCCAAGCTTTTTCCTCCTCGTTTCTGAAAAGTGTCATCCCCGGTTACGAAAGCGATGTGTACCACCCTGGGAAACAACCGCAGGAAAACGGATTGTGTTTAGGGGCCAAAATGTGTAAATGAAGCACGCGGAAAACTTGTTTAGGGGGTTATTTTGCACACAGAGAACAACTTGTTTAGGGGGTGTTTGGAAATAATTTGGTCACGCATGTGTACAGCATTATGTTTGACTGATCCCCCCGGGGAAATGAGGTGACGGAACTTCCTAACATGGGACAACTGTAGACCCCAACAAAAAACAGCAATACTCACCAAAATACATCTGCTTATAGGAAAGATACTTGCAATTTTCACCGGAAGAATCAAATTTAGATCTAAGTTCAATAACTGGGAAAATTTACATGTTTTCCTGGCGCGTACCTCTGACTTGAATCGGCCTCCACGACGCTAACGTTACCAATCACCAGACGCATGCGCACTGCAAATCGATCGCTCCCCGATCATGCCGATATGCATACATACCTCTGCGGGGCGCTGCCACTAAGTGGCAGCATCCTTGGGGCTAGGGAATAAATTAACTTGCCTCTTAGATTCTGAAAAAGGCACAGCACACGGCACATCTGGATCCCATAGCCAACATTACTGGATCTTCTGCAGACCTCTTGCCTTGTTTGTACAAGTTTTTGATGTTGTAAAACACAAAATAATCCACTGTACAAGAAGAAAAACCTCTTGCTCCTGTCAAGTAGTTTGTGACATTTTTCCCCTGCACGTTTGATAAATTAGAGACAACTAGATCTGTTTAACAAAAAATGGTTGATAATGATAGTGGTTTATTGTTATGGGTGAAGCCAGAGATGGGGTAAATGGGTTGGGGGGGGGGGTCAGTGTGGAGCCCTTGGCATACATACATTTTTTGGAACAATCTCTGATGTAGGAGATGCCCAGGTTATTTTGAAATATGTCATAAAAAATTTTTTGTGTGCTTTACCCCTTCATCAGGCCCTTTACAAAATGTACCCTAACTGAAAATTTAGCTGACTAAAAATGAATGATAATGATTATCTGTTGAATGAAATAAACTTATTTACATATGGGGGGGGGTGGGGGGTGTTGAGCGTGCATGTTTTTGAGCAAACTCTGAGATTGGATTCACCCAGGTAAGTTCAAATGACATATATCATGACAAAGATTTCACATGCTTTATCTGTTCATGATATATACCCCTAATGAATATTTAGCACAGTAAAAAAAAGAATAATAATGAAAATAATCAAGTTTGTTGAATGAAGATAAACTGATGATTTATTTCATATTCTAATTTCTTTATCAGAGGCTAAACTTCAAAGACTGAAAGGCAGGACAAGCAGCGGCCAATTAGTTAACAAAAGAGTCACAGCCAGAGAGATTCTGCGGACACTGGACGAGGCGAGGCACGACTCAGCTGGGCATCTCGTCTCCTCGGACTCGGCCTACAGACTCGACGCCGACACTGATTTCCCCAGCGACACTCAAGTCAGCGCAATAAAGAGGAAGATGTTCCCGGAGCAGGCTCTAACGGCCGACGAGCTTCAGGCATTGGTGGACAGAGACTATTTGCTGGCATTTACACATAGAGCACACGAGGAGGAGACCGAAGAGGATGAGACGTCGGGAAGCAGATGACCTTTGACCCAGCACACATGAAAATGACTGTTAAATTGAGAAATACCTCCAAATATTTGTAAAGTGTGATCTGGTGTATGAGAGAGGGAATTTTTAGACATAAATATTCATTATTCAACCTTTTGACAATAAGCTCTAAAACATGTTAGTAATTTGTAAAAACATGTTTTGTGACTTATTATATTGCATGTACGCCAAGCAAGCTTATAAAACAAATGTGCTGTTTGAAACACAGTATGTATATTTGGGCAAATGTCAAATCTAGTTTTGTATGAAATATTCATTTGTACAATGTGTATCTGGATGCTAGAGACATCTAGTTTAACATTTCATAATTCTAGATGATTTAGTGCCGTGATCATCTGGCACTGCTTAGATTGCAACCTGGAATATGCTTAAAGTGGAATGAAACCCAAACATCTTCCTGCATTCAGAGAGTAGAGAACAATAAAAGAAATAATACAGTGAAAGTTTGAGCAAATTTGGTTGAACCGTTTAAGAGTTATGACTGTTGAAAGTTTATTCAATCGTCATTATGGAGGATTCTTAAATTGGCAACTCTACCACTTTTTGAGATGAAAGTGTGGAGAACTCCCCATTGGCTTTGTACACACATTTTCACTTAGTCTCATTTTGAAAGAAATATCTGATTGCCTCTTGCTTGTTGTTCTAGTATTTTTTTCCATGTCCTCTTTACGTAACGTAACTAACCATAATTAAAGTTCTGATTATTACCCACTAAAACATGTCTGATGATTTTGCTTGATGTTGTGAAGTAGGTGCCAGTCTAGAGAATGTTCAGTATTAAAACAGAGAAATTATATGAAAGCATATTCATGTAAGAGCCAAATGTTGAGTAAAGTTTGTCATAAAGTGTAACGTAACTAATCACGGAATTGCCCCTTTAATTTATACATGTACTTCTAAGCCATGGAAATCAAAGTCCATTCACAGTGATTGATTAATGTGCAACCTTCATTATAGAAAGTAATGAAGAAATAAAAAGATGTAGCATTGACTGTCTGTTGGCTACCAAGGTAAATTCTATGATGTGTGTATGTATCGATATTCTGCACATTCCACTTTATTTCTTTGTACTGTCCTCTTCACAAATCTTTTAAGTTAATTATTTGAAGAAAGCTGATAAATTATTGTGCAAAC
This sequence comes from Eucidaris tribuloides, assembly GCA_001188425.1. Taxonomy (NCBI): domain Eukaryota; kingdom Metazoa; phylum Echinodermata; class Echinoidea; order Cidaroida; family Cidaridae; genus Eucidaris; species Eucidaris tribuloides. The sequence continues at coordinate 59,013 of JZLH01S0022480.1, read as the reverse complement.
AAATGTATCAATATATATATCTTTTATAGTCATCACAATTGTTACCACAAAATCAGTGGATGGTGGCGAATTTCCCATAGGTAATGTACGTACCGCTAGTTGTTCTCCTATAATTTAAACATCATATTTTGTGACTGTAAACAATTTTCAGCAGGTTTGGTGATGTTTTCTGATGTCTGGGGTGACAATAGAATACTTCGTGAAAGAAAGGTTGACAAAAAATTTGTCTGATCGACCAAAACTATATTTGTGCTTTAATTTCTAAGAAAATAGAAGTTTCTTTTTTTCCTTCAATTTTTTTTATTTTGTGTAGCAAATGGGTCATATATAAAAACTGTAAAATTTGGAGGCGTCAAGTCCCCCCAATTTTTTTTCAGCCTTCACGTTATAAGAAAGGTGATGTCGGTATATAAAGTTCTGTGTACTGAATTATAAAGAGGGGGATACAACAGTCCTGGTTTATTTACAGATAGACATAGTAAGTGTGCTTTTGACCCTGAAGAAAGTTTTAGTCGGAATATATGATGTCAACAAAATGAGTCGGAAAGGCTGTTTTTTTTCGGAGAGGACACTTTTGACGGAATTCCAACTAGCGACTTTGTAATGTTTACCAACTTAAAACTTGAGGACTAAAGACAAAGTGAATGTTACAGGTTTGAAGGATAAAGATGACTTATTTTTTATGACAACAAAATGCTGTCCTTGGGAACCGCTAGGTATGCCATATTTACGTCAAATTCGGAGAGGACTATTTTGATGGAATTTCCTTCCAGATTTTGACGCAGCGTCATAATTTATTAACATGTCACCATCTCACATGGGTTTGGAATTTGAATAAGCTAAATTTAGTTTTTACCTTACAGGTCTCCCTGATCTGTAATTGTCAATGGTGTCATTAATGATAATGTTCATAAATTCATAAAGATCAGATGAGACTGTGAAATTGTTCAAAATTGACAAAAACATACACAATTTGTACCTAAGTTGTCCATTTCAAACAGTTTCTTCGCTGCTGTAGACAGACTGTGCAGTGGCCAATTGCTGGGCATGAAAGTTTACAACAAGTGAATTTATTTTTTGCAATGAAGTCATATGATTTTTGGCAATATGTACCCTGTACATTGTACATTGTACATTGTACATTGTGAAACAACCCTTCAAGACCTCTGACATCATAAACGTTTTTTTTTTTTGTTGGGGGGGGGGGAGTTAGTCAGTGAAAGTGGGATCCTACTTGTCTACTCAAGTCAATTGTTGTTAAATTGCATTTCTTTAGGACAGCACAACAGACACACAGACATAAACATAAACACACTTCATCAGGCATTTTATATAATTCATATCAAATTGATTTATTAGCTTTGAAATTTATATTTACACCTATTTCTGTATGCATGACATTTCAATTTGCATAGTGTTTTCATTAAGGAATTCAAATATTGCAAAACAGCTTTATCTACAAATTGTGATAACCATTGTTCCTGGGTCAAAGGTTATAACTGGAACGTTATTATCTCCAAAACCAGAGCAAACAAAATCAGACTATATATAGCACATTCATTTATTGCATCAATTTTCAGCAGTGTTACACAAAAACCCAGTGTTGTATCCGAGACCCACAGGTTCCGAGACCGAGGCCGAGGCCACCCCAAATACGACCCATCCATTGGGTTTGTACAGGTGACTCGGACCGAGACCGAGACCGAGGCCACATGAAATTCGCCTCGAGGCCAGCCCCGGATACAACACTGCAAAAAAGTGAGCCATTGGCTTTCTGATTGCAACCCATCATGATCAGAACAAAAGTGAAGATTTCTGCCAAATTTACAGTGCACACTCAATGTAGTATAAATTATCGTTTTTTTATGAACAATTGATATATTTGATATTGATATATTTGGTACTACACCATTAACATACACATAAAACCTAAATATAGACATTTTAACTGCATGTCGTTGGCTCGGTGCAAGAAGGATGTTATTGCAATTTGAGATTATACAACCTTTTTGTTCCAAGTCAACATTACTTCAGCTGCCTGCCACGTTAATATAATGTACCACTATTTTTTTTAAAAACTTGATGCATTTATACAACCCATTCATTCATTCCTTCTTTTTGTTTCTAATGGTGGAGTGAAATAGCATATTGATACTGTCATTGAAAACCTAAAACATATTAGTGAAAGTATCTGGAAATTGTAGTATTATGACATCACAGTAATACATGTAGCAACATCAATAGTAAGAACAACTTAGTATGGATACAACTGCATTTTTTGTTGTCACAGCTGAAAGTACGTTGCCCCTGAAAGTTGATTCAAAAGAAATTTTACTTAAAATTACCTAAAATAATTACCAATTGTAATGTCTCATTTGTTACACAATTACTATCAGCTATTGCTGTGACAGTTGTGTAACTTTCTATGGATTTAGTTTCCATCATGGTTTTAATTTAATCCAATCCTGGTACTGCAAATACATACTTGTTGCTCCCCAAAACCTTGCATCCACTAGGGTGCAGACAAGATGCGGAATGCAAGATGAGCAAATCCGCAAAACTATCCGTATATTCTTGAAAGATTCCATTCACTGTCTTCTTCATTTCTAAACACTTCCTGGAAAGAATGTCAAAAGACATAATTTGCTTTTAAAACCCTTCCTAATCTTGTCGGCACTGTAGTGGATGCAAGCCCTTAGTAAAAATAATTGACTAAGAGTGAATATGTTCTCATATTCAAAAGTTTCAACTCAGTTTGGTTCTTGATTTACTTTTGACTTCTCGAAAATTATTATATTTCTGCCCTTTTATTCTACGGCTTATACAGGTGAGCTTGGTTTTATGCTATAATAATGTTCAGCTTTTAATGACCTAAGCTTAATTTAAGTTTTAGTCTTACGGAAGTGTGTTAATCTGTGAATAAAAATTTCATTATCAGGTACGAATAAAACAATTTGTGCTGATGCTGTGCACATACCTCAGATTTTCAGGAGTTGAGTGTACTACTCTCACTACTACATTGCTACTACCTCTATCACTAATTTTTATCTAAATTCTAATCAAATTCTGAAGTGTGATATTTAGAGGCAAACAGTTAAAGTATATTACTTATACAGTTCATTTCCAACTTGTTAGCTTACGTTTGTGGTGTCAATATAAGGTCCATTACAGGAAAAAAAATGTGTACAGTCGTGTTAATTTCTGCAAATATATGTATATGCACATTTATAAATGATTAGTCAAATATGTTATGTTTTGTCCATATCATAATGTACCATAAAACCTCTCTTCCAGTGCAAATAAACCAGAATGATATATATTTCAATAATGCGTGCCCTTTGACTTTCATTGAACTGTGATTGTCTATGTTGTGGTTAATTTAATAGCATCGCAAAAGTTTAAGGATCAGTAACTTGAACACAAATCAGAGGACATCACTAGTTTGTGAATATCTTTTGTCTTTTTTGTGATTGTCTTATTATTAAAACTGGTATGAAGGACACTTCTTGTGTATTCGTTTATACATACATGTATCTAAATTCATATCTTAAGTCAATCCCAAGGCAATATCTTTCAAACTGATTCATATTCTGTGATAGCATAACTGTAGGAAATTACATATTTGCATTAATAATATTCACCCCCCCCAAAAAAAAGAAAAAAAATGAAAATCACAAAATAGTGTTTTATAACCAAAGTGGCATCTTATGCACTGAACATATATTTAGATTACACATACGTATATTAATTCTTGTGCACGCACAATCAAGTATCCATCTAGACAGAATAACTGTTGGATACAAGTTGATTTCCTTACTTTCAGACACTTGACTTTCTATCTACCTCATATAAATTAAATAGTTTACTGGAAAACAAAATGTAGTGTATCTTAGAACCCAACTGCTTAAATGTTGAATGATTTTCACTCTATGATCCATCCATTTGCTGTCTTTCAAGGGGTAGATATCTCAATTCATCATCATCCAATTTGTCAGCGCTGGTCACGCGACATCAAAGTAATAATTATTCAGCCATTAATCCATGTGACGCCTGCATCACAAACCGACATGTCCTTTGCGTTCAGACTGAAATCCACAACATTCCTTGGATTCTTATTGTCCATTCCATTTTAAAGGGAAAATCCAGCCTCATAACAAGTTCTTTTGAATGGCAGCAGAAAAAGCAGGTCAACGTGTTGGTGACAGTTGGAGAAAAATTTAGCCAATTTAAATGAGGTTATTAATTTTTGTAATTTTATAATCATTACAAATTGGCAACACTGCAATGTTTTATACATGTAGAGCAAAATTCCATTTATTTTATTCATAAAATGTTACTTCTTGATTTTTTTTTTTGAAGAAATAATTTTATTATCTCTGTACTCTTTGTAAATTCATACTACCAATTTTGTGTATAATTCCTCGTATGGCCGGTAGAAGGGCCCCAGCATGTGTTCCCGGCAGAAGGGCCTTAAATATAGATTGCCTCTAATTTGAAAACCATTAGTTTTTTTTTCCATGAAATCAAAGTAGTGCAATATTTTTAGATCCTTCTATCAGTCTGTTAAGTGCAAATTTCAAATAAGGCAATATTTCTCAAATTATAGAACATTTACTGTTCAGGCCTTTTTTGCTGGGAGCGTATGCTAAGGCCCTTCTGCCGGCCATGTGATGAATTTTCTATGTAAGTAGCAATTTGCGAAAGAAATATTCAAGGAAATGGACATTTAGTGATATTTTGTGCAGAACACAAGTGGAGGGTTGCTACAGTCAATATCACCACACTGTCAATTTTTCAATGATCCTTGGAATTTTTAAAAATGTTAATATTTAGTATTAGGATTTTTCTCAAACATTCAATGATGTTTCCCTGAATTCTCAACTTCTATTCAAAGCAACTCTTCATCAGGCTGGAAATTTCTCTTTTAATTTATTATTGACGTTCAAAGACTGAAGGCACTGGTAAAGAAAAGTCCGTGGTTACGTCCCATCTTGGTGATAGTGGCAGGCATTGGCGATTGATAGGTCTTGTCGTATGTTCCGGGTCCCGGGACTTTCTAAATTTGCAAAAACAAATAAATAAACAATGTTATTCAGAATTGTGGTAATGTATGCAGCAAACTTTTTGTTATAGTTTGATTTCCTTTCCACAAAAACTATAGATACACTCAATGAGATGAATTGTAAATTAGATGATTAAATGATTGGAGCAATCTAATCGATCAGATTAATCAACTCGATCCATCCATCCATCCATCAATCAATCACTCACGCATATAATCCATCCATCCATCCATCCATCCATCCATTCCTCAATCAATCAATCAATCAATCAATCAATCAATCAATCAATCAATCAATCAATCAATCAATCAATCAATCAATCAATCATCATTATCATCAGAATTATCATTATCCTAATCACCATCATCATCAGAATTATCATCAGAATTATCATTTATTATTATTATTATCTATTAGGTTTTTTTTTTTTTTTTGCCGGGGGGGGGGAGGGGGTGTTACATAATGGTTATGTAAAGGATGCCGAATGATGAACCCACCGTATGTGACGTGGCAAATCTTGGTGTTCTCGACTTGAAGCTAGATGATATCTGGTGTAAGGCGTCTGGTTCTCTGTACTTGTAGTGACACGGTGCGGGATTCGTAGTCTGTAAGTTTAGAGCAAATTTCAGGAACAGAAAGATGTTATCAAATCATAACGGTCGGTAAATAAACAGATAATATTCATACTGCATTCGTTTTCAAGATCCATTTGCAAAAGATAATTAATCCAAATAGAGAAAAGGTGACTATATAGGTTTGAGAAAATCCCTGGGTACATACGGTATTGACTGCATTCTTGCAATGTTGTTCAGACTGCAGAAATAAGAGCAACGTGGTGCTGTACTTTATAAACACTTGTTATAAAGAACACCGATACGCCTATAACAAAATCTCGTTTTAACAAAGAAATCTTTCTGGTCCCAAAGCTGAAATTTTCTTTATATTTCGTTGTTTTGGCTACCTTGATATAACAAAATTTCGATAGTAACAAAGCATGTTTCCTGGTCGCAATGACTTTGTTATAATGAGAGTTCGAACACAAGGCTGTTACGTTGCATCGTGGATAACGTTGGGACATTTTGTATCATATTCCATTTTACTTTGACAGTGCATGCACCTAAATTCTAAAATTTAAAATCTAAATTTTGACAGGACTTTTTTTTCGTGTCTACCTGTACAGTTTATCTTAATTTGAGACAGCATGATACTGTTAAATAAATTCAGGTAGGGTTTCTGTGAAAAGTCTTGAAGGACGATGCGATATCGGAACTGTACGTGTAATTTATGGAAAATAGAGTAAACGAGCTAAGAGCTTTTTACGTATAAAATGCGAATATAATGCAACTATTTCATCAATGAGTAACATGCAAATAAAACAATTGAAGTTATACTAATATTCATAGGCAATTGTTATTTCAAATACGTAACGTTATTTGGGACAAAATTTCTGAAATATACAGAAGAATGTTCAATGTTTATGATAATGCATCGTCTATGGCTGTTCAATAGTTTGACCTTGTTTACTGTGTACTCACCCCTTTGAAATATACTGTCGGAAACCGTTGTGCATTTGATTTAAAAACCATGTGTCTGAAAGAAAGAAACGGACAAATTGAAACGTCAAATAACTTTATGAAATGTACACAAATGCCAAAGATCGTAAAAACATAGAAAATATTCCTTCAGTTTGTTCTATTAAAATAAACTCGGCGCATCTTTACTCCTATTATGATCGTATTTGATGCGTGCTGGGAAATATGTAAATTAGGTGGCATGCATGTATCTGCCCGTACTGTATAGTATTTTGGGTAAATGTGTGCAAAAAAATTGGTTTCGAATGAAACGGGCATCCCATTTATGCATTCATAACCACAACACGATTCAGTTTAACAGTTTTTTTTTTTACCCTTCTAATATTTCGTCTTATGATTAAAAAAAAATGAACAAATACTGCTTGGGTATATATTATACATGCATGTATCCACCCTGTTATAACTCTATTATAAATGCAAAAGATAGGAATCTTCGCTTCAACGAGAGGGTAAATATTTTTGACTGTCGTAAGATTAAAATTCAACTCTCAAAGAAGCAGCAATTACTCTCAAGATATTGAATTCAGTGACGTAATGAGCCAAACCATTAGGGTGTCAGAAACGAATGAGCCAATCATTTGGGGGGTCGGAAACAAACATACACACATAAATGTATCAATCCCGGGTATCAATATAAGCGTCTCTGTACCATGATCAAATTTCATTTGGGGGTCAAGCGCCCCCAAACCCACAATCTAACGCCAGTGATTGAATTTATAACCAGGAGTGGATTTCTATCCAAATGTGAGTCGTTTTTCACCCCGAAAACTAAGTGATCACTAATATCACTCCCACTCCATTCCACTGTGAAATTTTAACTACTGTGTGGATGGATTTTCACTCTTACGGAAGTCAAAAATATTCAGAGTACTTAGAGTTTAAATGATTATGTTAACATTATACGTTAGTCGTTTTTTACGTACTTCGAAGGTGTCTTCTCTACCGCCAGAGACAAATGATTTTCCATCCCGTAAGCCGTTGGACATACATTGATGTTCTGTGAAAATAATATATTGAAAAAGAGCATGCCAATCAATAAAACTCAATACCGAAGCGCAGTGGACGACATCGCGTTTGAAAATTGATTTTATTAGAAAGAAGTCTTGTCAAAATCACCAATGTATTCTGTTCACAGACATCAAAGCGAGAATATATTTTTGTCTGATCAACCAACATTTATAGCACTGTTTTCATAGTAACGCTAGATATTAGAAAACGACATCAAAGCTAACACAAAGAAAGAAAGACGTGTGTTTTAAATGGTAATTGGCGAGCAGATTACCCTATCCTATTTTTGCAAAAGTACATGTCAGGCCTTGGAGATTTTCTTTTTAAATGAAAGTGGAAGTGTTTCAGAGCGTGTGATTATTAGTGCATTAATATATGATATGTATATGTCTATTTAAAAACATTTATAGAAAAAAATCACTGACGGTTTACCAGAACTACGTATTGCCGCAATAGAGATATGCAGATTGTAACTGGACATGTAAATTATGAAAATGCATTGTAACAACGCCTTCGCTTGCAATAACATCGATTCAATTTCAAGTAAGTTCCTTGGCAACATTAATGCACGTCATCATATCGATAAAGTGTCATTAAAATATGATGAATTACGATGTTGGAAACAAAGGTGTGTAGGCCCATTGCACCTGCTTCTGAGGAAATGGTCTTTCCTATAGCAGCGAAATGTTTCACGTTAACGGATTATTTAAAGTGAAAGTAAACGTGCGTTTTTAAATGTTTGTGACAATTAACCTATATTTGTAGATCAGTGGTACGTGCTGCTAAACCGTTTGACGTGAAAACTGCATTAACTTCGATATGTCTCCTCTGATAGGACATCATTTTGTATTCTTATTCTTGTAACCAAGTGTTAAATTAGAACCCTGTCATGGAATACGTGTTTACGTTTAAAGTTACATGAACAATCTTAAATTCACATGAAGTGTCTCTAAATACAAATAATCGCTTTGCAATAAAGGCGCAAAAAACAAACAAACAAACACCCACACACAACATGCTGTATATAGGCAACACAGTACACAAGATACAAAATACCCGACTGAAATACATAATTGTACCAACATTTTAATCTAATCCATTAATGATTGCAATAAATGTATAGGGAGTGGATATCTAGAAATCACATTTGCAATACCTTATCTTTCACGATGGGTAAATCTTTACTCCTCGACGTGTTCTTGAAGGAATACGTGTGCCTCGTTCTGTCCAAGAAATACATGTTATCTTTCGCCTCGTAAGCCCCAGGGAGGAGAGATTCCCCCTTCCTCTGGTGGTCCGCCCCCTTCTTCCTCCCCTCCCCCTTGAAGCCGTAGGTCGCCGGACGTACCCCGAAGTCCAGCAGAAAATCTTGGTGCTCGTAGGCTCCCGGTGCCGGAGTCTCTCGGATGTGCTTTCTCCACCATCCTTCGCGTCCGCTGATCGGTTTTTCGTAATTTTCTGACAGACTTGTGCGATTCTGATGATGGAAATGTGGTTAAATATTTAACTTTTTTTAAATACAATCACCATATTTGCTTTGACAGGCAGATTTTGTTGCTTAGCAGGTATGGGTTTAATTTCTAAAAGGGTCATGACTTCTCTTCTACGTCCATGCTTTAATTCAGTAGTGGTATATTCATGCTTGTTTCTCATGTAAACAAATTCAAGATAAGTCGTTCCAGCCTATATACTCCAGTTAGAATATACACTGGTATATGTTTGATTCTTGAGGCATGCTCCTTATCCGTCATTGCCCTTTAAAAGGGATCGGTCAAAATTACCAATATATTATTACTGGATGTGAACAACATGTATATTAGTGGACGAGTATATATTGGTTAAAAAACCCACAAAAATAATTTGGTCAAAATGACAGAATCCCGGACAGAATTATCGCGTCAAAAATCCATCAAAAGTCAAATTTGTGTCTGACACAAAGTCATGATGCACTAAAATATTGGTTGTTTCGACCAAACATTTTTAGAGTGTAGCTTTACAGGATCTTTACAGAATCAGCTCTACAGCCCTCTGGAGACTATTAAAACAAGCAGCCATAATAGACAGTTAAAAGTGAAACCTCTATCGCCAAAAATGTGACGCCATTATAGCTGTTCTTTTGGCATTAACATTACATCTTCAGTTTACTATATTTCAAACTTCTGACTTGGAAATATGCACGTATAAAATAATACCCCCACTTGGTTTGGGTTGAAATCAGTCAATCGTTGAATATAAAAATGGACAATATCACTTATCTTGAATATAAAGGTTAATATCACGGATTTGATGATGTACCCTGCGATTGACTTTCATCAGTTAAAGTACACGTACAGTATACCCAATTCATCTGCATCTTACTATATCGCGTGTAAGATTAGCGAAATCAGAGAATTAAATCTGTATGGTCATGAACTGAGGAGAAAAATTGACCAATCTAGATTAATTTATTGTTACTCCTTGTTTTCAAGAAATTAATATGGAATAAATAATTAAACAATAATTTTATACCCTTTTTCTTGCTGAAAACTCATATGTAATGATGGGTTTTCCAGAAATTGATGATGGTACTAACTAATGACATAATTGAATCACATTAATGTCAGTAAATTCATACTTAAAATTTACATTATAATAAATAATTATCAAAATAAGAACATGATTATGTATATCTATTACAATAATAATACACATATATACATATAAATATAAATATAAAATATAAATATAGGCCTATATACTGAGGTATTACCCAACTCAACGATGTTAACACCGTTTTCAAGTGCAGGGTGTCAACATAGCAAGTACCCTCTTGAAGATTATGTATAGCCCAAACCCTGCGGGACATTTTATACCACTCGTCGAGTCGACTTACCATAAACGGTGTGGGACGGGTATAGATGCTGCGCCTATCCGCACTCGAAGCGCTTCGTGCCCTACTCCTGGGCCTTCCCGTTGCCTTTTCGTCGCCTTTTGGGGGTAAATCCGTCCCCTTTGCGACATCGTTACCCGTAGTTCCTTTCATCGTCATCGTCGTCTTCGTAACCTAGTACACCGCAGACGATGTCGCCATATAATATGTTTAGTAGAATCACGCGGCAGAAATGTTTGTGTACTCTCCGATAATCGAATTGCGATCTATGCCCCAACACGCGGACACACCGTATACCCCGGCTCCATGGAGACGGACGCCGTTTACTTATGTAAATGAGCTGACACGCGGCACAGCCCACTGCTTTGGTTGTATACGTCGAGTCGTAACAGATCAATGATCCTATACAAAATCGTCTGTTCGTATGGCCTTTTGACTATTGAACACGTATTCATCTTCTTTTTACAATGAGAAGGTTATTTTGTCGGTTTCCGAGACATGTTTCCTCGTGATAAATTGATTGATTGAGCATGACTTAATTATGATCACCATTTCTGATCGCGGTAATACGCTATAGGCCTACGCGGTAATTCACAGAACAGTCATAAGCTCATTACCAAGTTTTACTATTGTATACGGCGAACTTTGGGTTAATAAAATGAGGACACGGGTGCTTGTTCTCATCGATATCACGATAAAAATCTATAGTCAAACTCGAGAGTCAAACTGACAGTAAAATGTTGACGCTATTTGGACTTTGTCACTTCTTTACCCAACGTCTGAGAACAGATACGAATACTTTCCGTGCCTTCAGCACACATTTCGTGAACGAAAAGTCAATTTCTTTTGTACATGCCTTTAAGCTATTCAGATTATTTATTATCTTGTCTTTAATTATGACATGGTAATATTGTAAAATAAATCGCAGATACAAATGAATAAAGAAACAAATAAGATATAGAAGAAAAGGAATAGGCCTAATACACTGCGTATTTCCGTAATCGTTAATCCTGAATGATCTGCGCCGGGATCTGCACGACCTGTCTGACCCACAAAGTAGGTGTCCATAGATACATGTACATGTGCTATCCTGGATGGTAGTTGGGGTAAAATGGCTCGAACTTTCCAAAGTGTTTAATCAGAGCCGTAGCGGCGTAGCCAAAGGGGTGTACAAGCATGAGCCCGAGGGGCGGGCATGTACCCCCTCGATTTTTTTGAGTAATCGCCCCCTCGATTGTAACAACTTTATGTACAGTATTTTGTTTCTATTTTGTTAGCATTTGTTTACATATATTGCTATATACGAACCTATTCAAAAAATAAATGTGATGGAAATACATTTTTCAACTAAATTAATACGGTGGGAAGGGGATTTCAAAGTCGCCTTTTCCACTTTTTAACAATAATTATAATCATGTCTCTTAGGGGCTCCCACCCCCCCCCCCCTGGGCGATGGTATTTTTTATTTTCGTCCTTCTGTGTTTTCTTTCCCCCCACTTCGTTACATGAAATACTCCGCCACTGGTGTAGAAGGTGCGTATACGAACCCCCCCCACCCCACACACACACGCACAAACAACAAACTCAAATGTCCTCTTATAAAATAATTCATAATTATGAATGCCTTGAATTTACAGGAAAATTAACTGAGAAAAAGAATGAATTGTGAACAACACGTCTTTCACGATCTTAAAAAGTTATACAATCTCTCTTTCCTGTGATTTAATTTATTTATCATAGTAACGTAACACGAATAAAGCATGAATCAGCGAGTTTTGCAACTTGGATTTCACGTTTTTTTCTTCAACTCTCGCACGCGAAATTTCCTATACTTAAAATGTTTGTGTAGAAACTACCGTAACTATAATGTCGATAAAAGTAAAGTGACAAGAAGTATGTATACATGTACATAATTTGCTTGAGAATTACGGGATACCCCAAAGAATAAATAAACTAATTCTCCGACAAAATAATGTTGCCCTTTTGTGGTCCACGTTTTTTTCAAAACTTACGCACCCCCCAAACAAAAACAAAAACTGAGAGGGGTGACGTGTGTGGTGTGCCCGTTATAACAAAATCTTGGTATAATGTTGTTGAAGATTGGAGTTCAAGAGGTTGTTGTATGAAATATAAGTACGTGCATCACACTGCAACTCGGAAAATTATTATTTTTTTTTTTTTTTAGTGTTGCCCAATACAGATCATATAGGTGTCGATTTCTTGTAATGATTGGGGGGGGGATGATTCGTGTTGAGAAACCCTGTCGGAGGGGGGGGGGGGGGTCAGGGGATTGGGGTGGGGGTGGGAGAGCATATTATATAAAATTATTTTCCGGGTCATTAAATGTTGTCCTTACTATGAAGATAACAAAACATTGTGTTACAAGTTTCAAGTCTGCAAGTTTATTTATTTCAGCAAAAAGAACAGCTCAGAGCATTTGACAGGCTTATGAAAGTACTTAGATACGTAACAAAATAACTAATACTAAAACAACAACACTCATAGGAATATTTTTTTATTTTTCATAAGCAGTAATGGGTAATAAGAAAAACAGTCAAATGTAATGTTCAATGTAATTTTTATCTCGTGTCAGATTCTGACATAACCATGATAAAGGCAAAGTTCAAATTTGTTGTACCATCAGACTTTCGATATACAAGTCACATCGAATTGTAAAATTCATCTCTTAGCAGATCCTCATGGGAAACCGTTAAATATTGAGCATAAACTCATATTTCAACGATCCGCCTGGAATTTGAAAGGTGCATTTATGTCTTTGTTTTAACCATTGCTTTAATGAAGTTAATCCACTTCTTAATTATAAGAGGGTAAGCACGGGGGAAAATCGTGTTCTTCATGAATAATGAAGCTATTTTTTTTGTACTACAAATATATGGTTATTTCATGTAACTGTCGTAAAGAAATTAATCAAACATGACGTGCATGCAATCAGTTTTAATTTTAAAACAATAATTCGTCGGTTGTCCGGCAGACGGGCCTGAGCCTGTTCCTGGCAGAAGGGCCTTGACACTAAATTGTCTTCAACTTGAAAACCATTGGCTTTTTTCGAAATCAATGTAGTATGATATTTTTAGATCCCCCTGTCCGTCTGTTAAGTACAAATATCATATAAGGCAATATTTCTCAAGTTAGAGAAAATGTAATGTTAAGGCCCTTCTGCTGGGAACATCTGCTAGGGCCCTTCTGCCGGACGAATTGTCCTATGCGGAAACGAAACGAGTGAGCGCCTTCAACTAGGCATATTTTCATTGTTCAGAAAATCATAACAGTTGTCGGAGTAACATGTTGTCATTGCTCCAAAGGTGAAAAGGAATACTACAGGGCGCCCCCTCCCCCAAAGAAGCCGTTTTGTTTTCATTCGTGTGTGTTTTAAATTTTGGATTTTTTTTTTTCAAAATCTTTTCAGGGCTGATAAAGAGGATTTAGGAGTTTTGTCTCGTACCAAAGTTTTGACATTTCATAGAAAATAGTGTTCACCAGGGAGCAACGAAGAAAAATGGTCCAAATGTACCTGTCGACTTAGTTGATTGTGAAGACACAGCGGCAGTATGCCAGACATTTCAATACACAAAATCTGCCCAGTAAGAGTGTGATTCTCTACAACATGAAACAGTTTAAACAAACCATGGAACTGTGCTTAATTTGAACAAAAATCAATCAGGTAGACCAAGAGGTGCCCGCTCAGCACAGAATGTTGCTGCAGTAAGAGACTCAATGCTTGCCTAAACCGCAATGGAGGACATATTGAACACATCATCCACATGCCGGATTGACATTAAGTTATAAAAACTTGAAAAACTGAAATTCACAAAAAAAAAACTGTCACTGTAGATCATCGTGTCTATACCAAACTTAAGAATATAAAATACCCAGATACTTAGCTTAAAGGCAAGGTTCACCCTGATATTAAGTTGGTTTAAATAAAAGCAGAACAATGAGAGAAACATATGAATGAAAGTTTGACGAAAATGCACCAAAGAATAACAGAGTTATGGAATTTTAAACTTTTAAATTTGTGACGTCACATGCGAGCAGCTCCCCATATGTCATGTGATATAAATTCCATAAAAGTGTTGTTTTCTCAAAAATTTGAAAATGATTTTACCTTGCGGCATTCAATATATTATCACAAACATTATTTCATACAAGCTCCCATGAAAAACCCCCATTCAATTATCATGAACCATTAAAAATGGCAATTTATGGAATTTATATTGCATGACATATGGGAAGCTGCTCGCATGTGACGTCACAAATTAAGAAACTTTGAAACCACATAACTCTGGATTTTCTCCAAGCTTCCATTAATATGTTTCTCTCATTGTTCTGCTTCGATTAAAACCAACTTGATGTCAGGGTGAACCTTGCCTTTAAGTGACAGGAGTCCCATTTAAAACTAATAAATACTTCTTATTTTATTCAAAATCATTTTTTTTTTTGGGGGGGGGGGACGCTCTGTACTTACAAATCTCTGATTGACCCTCTCAGTACCATTGAAACAAAACGCCATAGACTTTGCATGTGACGTGGAGAGCGTTAAGTGGAAATGTCACTTAATTAGTTACTGCAAATTCAAGACCTCTAGAAGAAGTGCAGAAGAATGTTTGATGCCGGGAAAATCTCTTCTCTCACTAAAATATTCACCTTTTCAAAATGTTATTTAAATCTCTGTTTTGTCGGTACAGTCTCCAAATATATCCTTGATATTACTTTAATATACACCGGCAAGTTCAATTTTTATAAAAGTCTACCAGTACAAGTGATTGTGTTTTGAAAAAAAAGTCAACCAAGGAAAGACACTATAATAGATTAACTAGTTTAGGAGTGAGCTTTGATTGATTGATTGATTGATTGTGTGTGTGTGTGTGTGTGTGTGTGTGTGTGTGTGTGTGTGTGTGTGTGTGTGTGTGTGTGTGTGTGTGTGTGTGTGTGTGTGTGTGTGTGTGTGTGTGTGTGTGTGTGTGTGTGTGTGTGTGTGTGTGTGTGTGTGTGTGTGTGTGTGTGTGTGTGTAGTAGTGAATACTGTACTAGTTTTAGTGAAGTTTGGAAGTAGTCGGGGGGGGTGGCTTGAGGTCGATGGTACAGTCATCTCCACAGATTTATTATTTTTTTTGGGGGGGGGAGGGGGAGAGATATCCCTTCATCACACCGGATCGACATCCATGATATAGATACTAGATGTGGTTGTAACCACTGGTTTCAAACAATTATTTCATTTGTACAATATATTGGTGTAGTTTTACAGTAATATGCCGGAGATGACTGCATGTGTTTGTGGAAAAAAAATCTTTACAGTAAATTGCCGTAGATTTTTGTCACTACTTTTTATAATGTACAGATAAAGTGTAATACCACCTCTGGACATTGTGAAAAGATTAAAAGGCCATTATACCGTGTAACAAACACGGTAGGCTACTCGGTATAATTTGATGTCGTGGGTAATAATCGTGGGGGGGGGGGGGGACCGTGCATTAATTAGGTGTTTATTCGCAAATGGCACTATAATGCAATTCCAGCTCGGTTCGGCCCGCCATGTTTTTCTTAGTTTGTTTTTCTTTCTTTTCTTTCTTTCGCGGTTGTTTTGTTGTCCGGCGACTGGGGGGGGGCGGGGGCAGTGCCCCCGTGCCCCCCCGTAGTGTACGGCGCCCTGCGTTTGGAATATATAAAACATTTATTTTCATTGAAAAAACTCGACTTCCCTGCACCAGGACATTGTGATAGGTGAAGATATACTTGTATCTGAACAGTGTGGTTTAGTTTTAGCTTATCCTCAATATGCCCACTCATGTGCATATCTGGAACACATCCCTTGACATCAGCAACTTGTATTATACAGCAAACATTATTCACCCGCCACAACGTAGTCTGAATTTCAGACCTCCCCTGAAAAGCAGGGGCCATCCGCGAAGTGGTCTGAAAGAATACGGTTTGGGGGCTTTTAACTTATCTCTTGTTTTTCTGACAAGATTTCTTCAAAACTCCTGGATGGTCCATTTACTTCCACTGCATTGTATGGGCCTTTTTCTGACTCTTGTTACCATGCAAACAAATTAAGAACTAAGCCAGTGTAAAGATCTCATTACAGTGATCAGATAAGGCTGGGACTACAACTCCCTGTACAAACTGTTTTACCATCTGTTTTTGACACAAGGTGTCAAAAACTTATGGTCTTGGGAGGTAAGCAGGGAGCTCATGCCCAGGCTCTTGCCTCAGGGGTTGCGTAATCACATTATATCACTGCAGACCTGGCAGATAAGAACTGATAAATCTTCTCTGGAAGGGCTATTTTTGTGGATTTTTTTATGTAACTGGAAATGCGTGTATTCTGTCAGACTTTTATGCTGAAGACAGGTTTGGCTGTTGATTCCAGAATAATGGTCTGGCAGTCAGACTAGCCACAACGCTATAATAATTTTTCAATGTTTTATCAGATTAAACTGTGTCTACACATGCATGAAAATGCTTCATTCTGGCAGGTGTCTGCTC
Organism: Eucidaris tribuloides; assembly: GCA_001188425.1. NCBI lineage: Eukaryota > Metazoa > Echinodermata > Echinoidea > Cidaroida > Cidaridae > Eucidaris > Eucidaris tribuloides. Next base: position 41,974 of record JZLH01S0022480.1, on the reverse strand, counting down.
AATAGAGTGCAAAGTTCACTTTGGCTTGATTCAGTGGCGAGATGTGATTGGGCAACGCTTGTGAGTAAACATGCAGAGGAAGTGAAAGGTGAAATCATACATTAACGTGTGTCGTTGCTGCATGCATGATACGACGCAATTTTATACGCCTTCCTCGTTGTACACACTGTATTTGTACTGATCTTTTTCTCATCATTGTGTCGCAAGGTACTAATACATAATCCATCTGTATTCTAGACGACGACGGATTCAGTGGTGAGTTTAACGCTCAAAACTTTTAAGAGCTTACAACAATTTTGACAAATGTGAATTCAGGTGTTAGCTTACTGTGCAGAGTCTACAACTAGTGTGAATGGATGTAAGTGAACCATTTGACTGAGATCGGTGTCAAAAGTGGAGTTGAACCAGCTATGGCTGAAGGAAGAGAAACCAAACCTTCACAGAGCCTGGTGTGTCCACTGTGCCTGGACATATTTGAGGATGCCAAACTCCTGAGTTGTGGACATACATTTTGCCGTAAATGCTTAGAGACTTACGATATGGGTCACCGTGACTTAGATCACATGGTCTGTCCACTATGTCGGAAACCTACCAAGTTTTTAGAGGGACGTGTCCAAGGCTTGCCTCCAAATGTTACCGTCAATGGACTTGTTGATGGGTTGCATGGTACTGCCGGTGGATTTACTGCTCTACTTGAGGTTCGTCCTAAATGTACATTATGTGAAATGCTGCATGATGATGCAGTCATGTTCTGCCATGACTGTGATCAGTACTTGTGTCAGGAATGCCACAATGGGCACAAGAGAATGAAAACATTATTTGCCGAGCATCGCGTTGTATCGATGCAGGATGTAATGGGTGGAAAGGAGAACATTGCCAGGCAGTTTGATAAATGCTCCAAGCACAAACCAGAAAAGAGAGATTTTTTCTGCGAGGACTGCAGAGTCCACATCTGCCATAAGTGTACCATCGTTACCCATCGGGAGCACAAGATCAGAAATCGTGATGATTTTGAGAAAGAGATGCAAGAGAAGGTAGAGGGTCTTCTTGATCAGAGTGCTAAAAAGAAAGATCGCATTGAGAAGAACATCCAAAACATGGAGGTGCATAGATGTGAGTTGAAATCTACTATCAAGAGAATGAAAGACAAAATCCATCAGGCTTGTGTCAACAAACATATGCAGCTAGACCAAAAAAGAAAATATTGCTTCAAGTAGTTGATGAATTTCAGCAAGTCCAAGAAGGAAAATTAAACGAATCAAAAGAAAATCAACGACAGATGTTATCTAATATGAAAAGCTCTTCGATGTTGGTATCAAATGATCACCTCTGTGATCTTGAAGGAGACAGCCTGGAAACACACAACCACGTCTGTGAAGAATTGAAGGACCTACTGAAGGTAGAGGTTGATGAGGAGTTAGCCAGTCAGGTTCTCATCACTGCAAAGAGGTCACGATTTGTGCCTGCTGGGGATGGCGTCATTGATTTGGGGAAGATGATAATAGAAAAAACAGTAATTTCTAAGAGTGAAGGGAGGTCAGAATCTATGCCTGCTGGAGATGGTAGCATTAATGTTAGGACCATGGTAGTAGAAACGCCAATCCTGATTGTGGTGAAGGAGGTAGAGTTAGTGGATTATGCATGTGGAATGGCAACAATGCCGCATGAATGTGCTGCATGTATTGTGTATGGTTGGTGCAAGCAAGGTACGTTAGTGTATGGTATGGATGGCAGGAAGCAGCAGCATCTCCAGCAGCAAGCAGACTACATGTATGATATTGCATTTCTGTCAGATGGGAGGTCAGTTGTGTCAGTTGGGAGTAACAGGTTGACGATGTACAATGCAGATGGTTCACCAACTAAGCATCAGTTTGTGATTCCTAATCGAAGAGGCTACTATGCCAGGATAACCACAGACCACAATGATAACATATATGCTGTCAATGTGACAAGTAACATCTACATCTTCAAGCCAACTGAATCTGAACCAACAGCCATCATTCCAACAGGAACTACCAAACCATGGCAGATCTGTGCAACAAAGTCGGGCACAATAGTGACAAGTACATGTAACACCACTACACCAAGTGTTGTGACTCTGTATGACAGTGATGGTAATGTAGGCAGCATCATGACCAAACCTAGAGGAGACCTGTATGCAGCTGTTGACAGTCAGGACAGATTGTACATTGCATGGGTTAGGCAGGAGATGGGTATCCTGTCACTGACTCGCTACACTCTTGATGGTACAACTTTCAGAAACAAAACGGAATTTCAGAAGCTTAAAATAAAACTAGGTTGGTTGAGTTCGTGTTTCATGCAGTGTGTGTCACCATACATCATTGCCTTTGCATGTGACAATAAGTTGTACTTCATCAAGGTGCCATATAAAAAATAAACACTCCCTATCATCTGAAATAATGAAGCAAATGGTATGACTGATAAAATTATACATTATACCACTACATGTTAGACTGCGAAGTGTCAATTTTGGTATGAAATGTATGGACATGCATCTGATCTATAGGGTACGAGGAATCATGTGACGGTACCACTGTACCGTCATTGTCCTTCAGGGCGTTGTATGCAGAACAAAAACCAAAGTCACATGATTGTCACAAATCTTCAATAGGCCTATGCCTCTTCTGTAAATTTTGTGGACTGTTTCATTCTTTTAAAGAATTCAAAATCAGCCATAAGTCTTTGACTTAATCTTGTTTTCATTGATTCTACACCAGGTCTTATTGGGCTATTATTCTTTTTCGTACAAACTTTCGAATCCGTTGCTACATAAGTATTAAAGGACCGCCAGGGGGGGGGGGGGGCCACTGTCATTACAAGGTGGTACACCATGCGCGTGTATGGACTTTCAAAATGGACCTTAAAAACAAGTAATTATTGTGGATCTCAGAATACCCTAAACAAGTACTGTAATTACCGGCAATCTCAGAATACCCTAAACAATATTCAAGTTTGAAAACATACCCCTTGTTAAAGGAAACCTGTTAAAAGTATACCGCTTTCCCTCTGATTTTGATATCCCTTCACTGTACGCGCGTACATCGTCCGATCGTGAAAAACAACACCTTTTTACCGTTTTTTTTACTTTACACCGCGAATGAGTGTACACGTTGTAATGAGCACTCCCCCCCCCAAGCGCGGGCTAATATACACTAGATACACAGACATGGGGTGGATGGGGGTGGAGATGGAGATGTATAGATGATTTTCTTTCGCAGTTTTGAGTTATTATCCCCGTTTATAATTTTCATTTTCACTGTATAGTGAAACTTTCTCTTAAGAACGTAATACTCCCATGTTGTATGAATATTATTTAGAGCTCGACAATTTGATGGCTGCTTACACATAATCTACGTTGTTTTGTGGAATAATCATCCATATAGAACTCATCGAAATTAATTAAGCATATCTGCAAATTTTTAATAAACAAAATATGTTCCCCCCCTTTGTAATCATAATGTGTTGTCACCTTATGTACTTTATCACAATGAGTCAACGCATAATTATCACAAACGGTAGAAACACGCACTACTGATAGTATTATGACTGCAAAATCACACATTGCAGCATTTATTGAAAACCACATAAAATCGTACACGTGAAAAGTACATATACATCGGATGTTTAATATGCAGAATCAGATTAAAACAACGTGCCTTGGGTGAGACCAAATGAATTACGCATCGTTGATTATCTCGTTTATATTGATGAAAAAATATCAAAAATGTGATTTTATCCAGTCTGTCGCATAGGCGACACATTGAAATTATTGTATTAATGGTGTATGGTTATTTTTAACTTTCCCCTCCTTTTTTCAAATCGAAATTACTACCGAGTACCGAGTGTTGAAAGTTGTTGATGTGAAGTGTTATGCCTTATTCACGCATTATTTTTTTCTCGAATCTCCCTGTTCTGTAACATGTGATCGAGCGCCCCCTCTCGGCAATACATCGTAATCAACTATTCTGTCTGACTGACAACTAAAATGTCATTTTCCTAATTGTACTGTTTCTCACTAAATAAGACTACAAGAATAGAATATAGAATACCAAGGAGGATCATGTATATTACACACAAAACGATTGTATTTTATATTGTCTGAAGTGGCGGTATTACGGCTTATTAGGAAGTCAAAATTAAAACATCTACACGCCATGAGTGGACTGTACAGTGTGTTAAAAAAATGGTCCAATCGGGAGAAAAATATTTAAGGTATGTAATTTTCTCAAAAGGTATGTGTATTTGGTATCATATCAAATCAGAATAAACTTTCTTTCTGATAAATTCAATCCCATTCAATTTGCTTTTATAAGTCAAAAGTTATGATTACTTTTGTGCAGTCAGGCAAAATCATGTTTGTCCCACATTTGTGTATTGGCCATAATGACAACTGAATTGGTGGTATTGTTACTTACAGAACTCATACAAATTAAATTATCAAACTCAATAATAAAACAAACAACAACTGCCTTTTCCCTTCAATATGTACATTTCTGATATCCTATTATTTGAAGTACAAAGGAGGTAAATAACTTTGATAAAAGGACTAAAATGAATGAGATGTGCAGATCATCATGATGTCAGTGTAAATGCAGTCTGGTAAACAGAAGACATGAACATGTGCAATATCATTTCAATGCCGAGTAAGGGTTATTTGTATTTGATTCACTAGATATCAGAAATAAACAACCAGGAGAATCTATTCGTTCAGCTAAATTAAACGATTACACAATACTTTTCACACTCTCATTGGGGTTTCTTTGTTAAACAATATGCAGAAACTGCATGCACATGTACGGCACATACAGTATACTGGGACAAACGCGATTTATCTCAGGATTGACACGATCAAATGAAATGAAATAAATTTCACTGGAAAGTATGCTCTTTTAGCTTTATAACAATACCCAACTTGACTAGGTTGTAAATGATTTTCATATATTAAAAAAATAATTTCCGATTGGACCCGTTTTTTTTAGACACTCTGTACTGCCCTACTTTGGTAAAAAGAAGCAAGTGACGAAGTGACGAATCACTCAAATTTGAGTAATCGGTGTTTTTGAAACATCCTAATAGCGTACTGCTCCTTCGGGCGAAACTTGGAGGAAAAAAAGAATCATTCCATTCAAAGATTTCAAGTCAGAATTTTGTGAATTTACACCGATGTCAATATGAATGACGGACACAAATTGCTCGTTTATGAGACAGGGGCGCAAATCCAGGGGGACAGGGGCACATTTTCCCACCCACGATTTTGAAGGTGGGGGACACAATATCACATGCCCCCACCCCACGAATTTACATATGTGCATAAGTCTGTGATTGTGGTTTGGCTAGTAATGTGGCAAGTAATTTTTTTTGGCGGGCAAAAAATGGTTTTGCTCGTCGTTAGCCCCCTGACCCCCCCCCCCCCGCTTGTCAAAAGTTGTTTGGCTAGTAACTTGACTAGTCAAAAAAAATTGGCAGGCGGGCTCCTGCATGTGATGTCCCCCTACATTTAAAAATGGATTTGCGTTCCTGTTATGAGAAATGACACTTTCGTTACTTGCTTTCGTTTTGCCAAAGTAGGGCAGTGTATAGTCTGAACGAAATGTACTAGTGACACACAAACCGACGTTCGTATTTTAAGCACGATGTCGTAATTTATTCTATAGAAGAAACGCGATCAATCTCATGACGTGTCATGTTTCATATAAATATTTCACTGCTCATTGCTACACCCATCCATCATCCAGATTTCCTTCCTTCACAGGGAGTTCGAAAGTTCAATTCCTCTCGGTTCCGCATTTAAACAATAAACATGGCCGATTAGACAAAACCCCCATAAATCATATCACGGGCAATTATTTCACCATCACCTCCACGATAAAACAACACATGGTTTACTTTCTATTCAGTTCGTGAATAATGAAATATAATGAGATGTGACAGATATTAGTTTCATTTATGTTACCACTATCATACATGTAAATGTCATTCGGGGGGGGGGGGGCACTGTCATTACAAGGTGTACACCCGCGCGTGTATATGGACTTTCAAATATACCCTAAACAAGTAGTTATCTATCGATCTCAGAATACCCTAAACAAGTATTCAATTCTGAAAAGATACCCTTTTAAAGTACACCTCCTGTAAAAGTATACCCTTTCCCCTGATTTTGGCGATTATGATACCCTTTTCACGGTACGCGCGTACATCGCCCGACCGTGAAAAACAACCCTTTTTACGCGTTTTTTTTCACACGCGCATGGTGTACACGTTGTAATGACAGTGCCCCCCCCCGATCAGTCCTGGTTTTAATAATTAATAAAACTTCGAAGAACTGTCAAAAGAGAGGACAAAGTTGAAAGGAAATCAGTGTGTGTGACATTTTCATGATACCTCTTCTACCCAAAAAGCACACAGTCTCAAAAAACATGTTATTTTACGTAAATACATGAACTCTTTTATATAACACACTGTTAAAAACTACGGTGTCAAAAACAACACCAGTCGGTGTTGTGAGAGGACCACACCCTCAGGTGTTAAAAATACACCATGGAGTTTGAATATAACATCAAATATTGTTGATATAACAAACAGAATGTGTTTGTAATAACGCCAATGGGTGTTGGCAGAACTAACACCATGAATTTAACACTGGTGTAAAATGCTTGGTGCGGTCCTCTCACAACACCAACTGGTGTAATTTTAATACCACTGTTTTTACAGTGCATTGCTCATCAATTTACCCGCATTTGTGTGGTCAATAAGTCTCGTATATTGCATGTCTGAGATTTTTTTAACAAGTTATGGAAGCAAGACAATCTTGTTTACTCTTGATTTGCCACATTCTTAAAATTCATGATTGTTATTCATTTTGCAGTTTCTACAAAATAAATACATAGAAGGTGTGAATGAGTCACTGGTCCTGCCAGGACGGCATGGTAACTATTGAGTAAAAGGATTATTATGTCTCTGTACTAATTACAGAATGTTTAAAATGAGCTAGTTTAGAAAAGTATTTAATTATTTTTAAGTAATGCTGATGCAACAGTCTTCTGTAAATTCAGATGTAGATCACATACATTACCTGTAAATAACAGTAGGTTTGATCCAACTTTGTCCGACGAAGAACAATGCACTCTCTGCTCATCTCTGGACGTATGAGATGAATTTCATTAATTATTTGTATGCCCGTATTTCAGTAAGGAAAGAAGCCTTTACTTGCCTAATAAGCTAGTTCGTAGACCGTGTTCTACACAGTTTAATAAGTTGTTTAATACCCCAAAACCTTGCCTTTTGAAAAAAATTGCGCAATTTTTTAAAAGTAATTATGCTTCATTTTGCACACCTACCCAAGCAGAAAGTGATTTCAGAAAAAAATACTTCAAAGAGTGTAGTAACCCGTAGTGGCAGGGTAGTTAAAAACCCTGCACGTTTGATTATGTAAATGTATTAACCTTGTATTCATGTAGCTAATCATTTTATATCTTATTTTATGTTCATTATTATCTATGTTTTGTATAATCATTGTAAATATCATGTGTACTTTCATACCCCGAGAGTGGGTCTATAGAGTAATAAAATCTTATCTTATCTTATGATGGATTGGTAAATCCACATTTATTGGTTTTCCTCTCTGCACATTGGCGAACTTGCTAATCAAAGAGTTGAACATTATTTTGGATGTACATACTTCTAAGATATCATTATCGATCATTACATTGACAATAACGACATAATTCTAAAGATGACCCAGCTAAAACCTTTATCATTTTCAATTTAATTATGAGTACTGGAGCTTAACAATTAATGAGAAATCAATGACAACATGACGGTTTAAAAAAAAATGCGAATCCGGTGATAAAATGGCGTTGGTTTACTATAAGTTTTTTTAAAGTTATTCACGAAAATGCATGGAATGTTAAATAAATTTATACCGGAAATAAATTAATGAACAGGCATAAATTTCAACTTTCTTTGTTTCATACAGTACACAATTCCCAATCCTAAACAAATTCAGGCTGATTTCTATGAAGACCATTCTCAGATTTTTCATGATCATATAAATTAGAAATCGTATAAACTGTTCCTTCATAATTATGAACAGTACAAATAACCGAATGTCATATTACGTAAGAAATTCTAACCAAACTGCTTGGAATTATTACATGATTCGTATTGCACAAACACCTCATTGAATTTCTTGGAATATTACAAGAAACAAAAGACTACAACAAAAAACAGTAATTGCATTTCAGTCGATCACGTGAGTATAAACACAAATAGGTTAATAAACTACACATGTCATAAAAATGACTCACCTAACGAGCGTAGCAATTCGCTCACGTTATGGAAATACATGAACATAATCTATAACTTCCTAATATACTTTTTATGATATCTGACCATATTATATTTCACCATTAACTTTGGTCGTAACAACTTATTACTCGTTTTCTACTGCCATTATGCTATAGATTCAAAAGTAAACCTAACTATCACGTTTGGTTTCATTACAGAAGTACCAGATATGATTCCTATTGTGTTACTCTCGTTCTAAACTTCCTGGACTATGGCAGCGACGCGTAGACTAACATGATCAATTCTTATCGTGACGTCATCATTGTTACAAATTCTGTAAAACAAATGAAAATAAATTAATATAGGTGTTTCAAGGTATCAGCGATAAGATTATTAAATTAAGGAGATAAGATTATTAAAGATAATTGCTTCCTTATGGCCATTATTCAACAATAACAAAGATTCAGTTAAAAAATAGTAAACTTTGATATCTCAGTTCATGATGGTGCTTCAAACGGACACCTTAGAATACAAAACTTGACAAATTTATGCACTGCCACTAGCAAGATATGTATTGATGAACATAACACATGAACGCATCAGATGGACACTTTAGTATAACACAACAGTCAATGGGGGAAATAGGTATGGTAAAACCGGTCACTCATAGATTTTACCTTTTACGTTTGTTTTAAAGTCCATTTTTCAGGGCTTCAATTCTAGAAGTTATAAGAGACCCCAATACTGCCAATAGCATAAACGATTATGTAGCTCAGATTTTTAAATCTGAAAATATTGTGAACTGAATAAAATGTCTTTCAAAAGTCACAGGAGTCATCTCTTATGCCAAAATAAAGACAAATAATGACATTTTTTTGCTTTGTTCATATAGTGTGCTCACTCAACCATGACATGGTTACAACGTCTTATGTTCGTAAAACATGTAAAGATACATTTTGCTGAAAAATACTGGATTTCAATTTTTTCAATAAACGTAGTGGATTACACAATTTCAAAATTGAGAAAGACGGAAATTTTTAAATTGAGCTCATTGAAGCGTAAAAGATGCGAAAGGTGCCAGGGAAGGTGTAAGGGGGTCAAACGATAGATTAACATAAATAGCACTAAATCGTTTAACAGAAACAGAATTTGTCAAAATCCTGCATCACAAATTCCCCCAAATGACCCTTGTGACTTTTGAAAAGTGACATATTTGTCTTTAATGCATGCTCACTCATGCATGGCTCGACGGATCAATCAAATTTTCACACATAAGTTAGTCAATGAGTATAAAAATACTCTTGCCAAATTACTTTGCTAAATCTTATTTCGTTAAAAAGTTATGGTAGTTTGAAAAAGGGGGTAGTTACTTTTGTTGTTGTGTTAGATTGATAAAAGCTGAAAAATAAGAAAGCTTTATTTCCCTTAATTTTAAACAACGGCACATCATTTCGAAATCTATACAAAAAACGGTGGTATAACATTTGCGAGAAAGGATGCATGTATGTATCTATGCAATCGAATCTATGTACATTGAGTATAGTCATTGAACGAAATAAATTCATTTTGTGGATAACAATCTATGAAAACTGTATTACATTGCTGTTTCGCTATCAGGTCTTTACGGATTGTTATAACTAGTATACAACAGTTACTGTTGGTTGTTTGGTATGTGAGTAGGTGTATAATGGATGGATGGATATATAGGTGCATAAATATCACGTTTGTCTGTCACTGTCTGTGTGTACGTGAGGGCGTAGGCTGGTTTAGGCACGGGGAGGTGCACATCTTGGGGACGGGGAACTGAAGTTTATAGAAAAGAAAACTTATGTTAACATCCTCTGTCTCAGCGGGGCGGGGGGCAGGGGAGTAGCTACGGGGGGGGGGCTGGGATTTGGAGAAAATATTTTTTCGTCATTTCCCCCCCCCCCCCGCCCCGCTGAACGAGTTTCAAAATGAGCGACTGGTCGTGACTGGAAAAATTGTGAACCTGGTATTTGGAGAAAATATTTTTTTCGTCATACCCCCCCCCCCCCCCCCCGCCCGCTGAGCGAGTTTTCGCGGCTGGCGTGACCGGAAAAAAAAATGACCTGGGATTTGTGCCCCCCTACAAAATTTCAAGGCTCCTCAGTGCCCCCCCCCCCTGCTGACAAAATCCTAGCTACGCCACTGGGGGGGGGGGTCCGTGCATTGCACCCAGTGCATCCCCAGCCTATATGCCCTTCTGTACGTGTGCGTGTGGGTGTATGTGTGCATGTTTACATATTGTACTGATTGATGGTTTGTTACTTCCATGTTTGACCATCCAAACCAGAATGGAATGCGGGTACCACTGGCTAATATGATGCAAATGTGACTTACACAGTTTTTACTCCCCCCATGGCAAAAGGGCAGAACTGACATTTTGGTGTTTTGGAGATATTGAGCAAAATGTATTTTGTTCAAGTCTTAAAGCCCTATTCAGTGTCTTTTTAACAAGCGGATTATGAAACAAAGGAATACTTCTAATTAATATTTTTTTTTGTCTGCATGTTAAACATGATGTACTGAGTCCTTTACACTATAACTCAATTTTGAAAAAAAGTCAGTTATGCTCTTTTGTCATGGGGGGGGGGCAGTATAATGAATCGCGGTTGCTTTGAGAGCAAGATCTAGAAATTGAGAGCATGTGGGTTAATATAGGTTGTGTGTATTTACCTAATGGGGCACCTGCTGGTGTTCCCTACCATTAGCGTATCTCTGTTACTCACCTTCATAATTAACCTGTCCGTCACCATCGATGTCAGCTTCTCGGATCATCTCATCAACCTCTTCGTCTGTCAACTTCTCACCTAGATTCGTCATCACGTGACGGAGTTCGGCCGCACTGATAGGAGAGATTGCCAAATTTGAATTTGAAATAGGGGAGACCGGGGTAATATGGACCCCTTAAGTAAAATTATGATTTCCCAGAAGTTTATTTTATTTTTTAAGGATGTTTCTTTATCATTTGAAAGATTTGGTTTATGGGTAGGTATACACCAAAAGACATCCATTCATTTTTAACCAAATAAAAAATATAGGCCTTCGAAAAAAACTTTTGCAAAGGGTCCATATTACCCCAGAGTGGGGCAATATGGACCCCTATGTTGTTTACAACAGCGACGGGGCAATAGGGTCCGTGGGGCCCGTATTGCCCCATCCGTAAAGATTCTACATGAGAATACACAAGGGAATACTAGGTGTCCATATTACCCCAGATCACACATACACAAAATTTCCACCTGTTTGATAATTAGATGTAAGCTGAGTTTTTCATACATGTACTGATATATGTGTTATGTTAATACTCTATTTTACCATGGTAACAATCTCTAGACCGAGGCTCAAAAGAAAAAAAATGGGTGTTTTAAAATGTCACTGAGATTCGAAGAAAACGGGATGAAAATGTTAAATTAGAATATTTTTTTGACTTTCACGACACTACCTCCGTTTATACCTAAATTACAGTTGTTGAATGATGTTCTTTCAAGTAGCAATAGAAGGGACACTCCTATCATCCCTAGTTTAAAGATAAAAGGGGGGTCCATATTGCCATGGGTGTCCATATTACCCCGGTCTCCCCTACGTAAACTGAGCATGTATAATTAATGAGCACGTCAGTTCCAAAAGGCGCTAAATCAATTTGAGTGATTTTGGAGAAAAAATGTATTTGTTTCCCGATTTTGTCCCCCACCTATCGAAAAAGTAATATTAAAATGCAATTCACGCTATTTCAAACTTGCTTGTTTGATTAGACTCCAAATTTGTACCGGTGTGTTGGTTCAGTTGGTAGAGCGTCCGTCTCACAACCGGGAGGTCGGGAGTTCAAGCCCGGCCGCGTCAGACCAAAAGACGTTAAAAGATGGGAGTTGCTGCTACCCTGTTTGGCGTTCAACGATTTTTAGGGATAGAGCAACGTCGATCTGGCGCTGCTCAGTGGCTGCCGGGCCCACGATTAATTGGGCAAAATGAATTTTCGGGATTTTCGGAAGATTTCTATTTGTGATGTCTGTCTATTTCGAATAAAATATGGATTATTATTATTATTTGAACCTATGGTGAGATAAATATATAGGTGACAGATGAACCGATATTAAAGACACGATATAACATTGTGGAAGTCCCATTTCAAAAAATTCTCAAACTTTGCTATCTGACGTGTTTGAATGGACAAATAAACACCATTGAACACAAAACGTCAGACAGTTATGCTGTCACTCGTCTAAATTATGTACAGATAAAAGTTGGCACATAAATTATTCTCGGCCGATGAAAATTCTGCGACACAGCAGTCATGGGGGAAAACTGGAATGGTTGCTCAATGATTTTCATTCTTTTAAAGCACTGAATGTTCGTTTGAACTGCAATTTTTTTCAGGGCTTCATTTTTTTGACCTTATCAAAGACACTAGTAACAAAGGGAATCACGTGGCTCACATTTATTTGGTGGAAAATGGATTAGCGCCTTTGAAACTAATCTTCAAACATGATCTAACAGATGACTAAAATTCAGCAGCGCTGAAATCTCATATCTAAAAGAATATAACTTACAAATTGTGTTCTTGGTTTGTGTGGGACGAATTTGATTGAAATCTGACGAAATTGTATAAAAAAAATATGGAAATCAGTGACATTCGACCAATTTAATCCTTAAACGGCTAAATTAACTTAAACATTTATGACAAACTTGAACGATAAAAAATAGAAATCAATGGCAAAAACTAGAGTATAAGAGCTATATTGCTCATATATATAAACACATACCGTATTACTTGAGAATAAAAAGGTCATTAACTCTAAACCGTTAGAAGGAGAAGGTCGTTAATACTGTACAATGTGGATGACATTATCGTCCTTTTCCCTCTCAAGGATTATAAAGTTAACGGACCCACAAATCGAGAACATAATCTTTAAAGGCAGGATGTCTCTTTTTGCATGCCTACAAATTAACATTGTGTAAAGAGAAGAAACTATCATCTAAGAACCGTTAGTAAATATAGGAGATAGAAACTCAGTTTTTTAGTGGAATTACGATGACCGTTAGACATTGACTTGAATCATTGTCTCGTAGAGACAATTCCTAGCACAGAACATACATTAAAGACACCATATACCACTGTGGAAACCCCATTTAAAAAATTGTCAAATTTTGCTATCTGACAGTGTTTGAATGGACAAATAAACACCCTCGAACACAAAAGTTTAGACAGTTATGCTGTCACCAGTAAAATATGTACAGACAAAAATCGGCACATGAATTATTCTCAGCTGAGAAAAAGTTCTGCCACACAGCACTCTATGGGGGAGAATGGGAATGGTTGCTCAAGGATTTTCATATTTTAAAAGCACTTAATGATCGTTTTGAACTGCAATTTTTTTTCAGGGCTGCATTTTTAGACATTATCAGAGACACTGGTAGCATGAGGAATCATGGAGGTCAGATTTATTAAACTGCATGGAAACATTGTTATAAGATGTCTTTAAGCTGTCAGTTGGTTTGTGGGCATATTTCAAATTCTTCGTAATTATTGAGATTTCACAGACATGTCCTTCATAAGTAGCCTCAGGGCATGAGTGATGTTTTACTGTGCTACGGGAAGGGTGCAAATAAGATTCCCTGCCTTTAAAGTGTATCAGTTTCTGCATATAATGTATATCCATTATAACACGAAACGGCTGATTACGCCATTCAATTATGATCCATCTGCGTATAGACAGAAAAAAGACCCTTATGTACAGACGACTGTCCTCAAGGCACCGTTAATAATTAAACAACCTATCTATCACCGCTTACCCCTATTAACAATTCAGTATATACATTAATCTTTGAGAATGGTTTCTTCGCGTTTCATAATCCTGCTGGCTAATCACTGATTGCTATGTGCTGTCACTTTATATCGCCATGCAATTCCAAAAATCAAGCTCTAATATCTTACGCCATAGAGACATCCAAATTGGTTTAGCACACAAGTCGAGCTTCAAGAAAATGTACAGCTCCGTTAATCGGAAGATATACATGCAATTGTTTATATATTGATTTATTTTTTGTTTGTAATCACATTTGATTTCTTCATTTGACAAATAAAAAAATAAAGTAACAGAATTACAATATTGACACACACGCACACACACACACACACACACACACACACACACACACACACACACACACACACACACACACACACACACACACACACACACACACACACACACACACACACACACACACACACACACACACACACACACACACACACACACACACACACACACACACACACACACACACACACACACACACACACACACACACACACACACACACACACACACACACACACACACACACACACACACACACACACGCCATCACACACACACACACACGCACACACACACACATTACACTCATACATACATACACTCATGTATAGATACATAGACATATACATACATACCTACACACATACATGTACATCCTACTGAACACATCATGAAAATGTCAATATTCATGACGATGGAAAATGGTGATAAATTGATCGTAAATGATGGATCTAGGCAATTTGGTAAATTTGTCTGGCTTAACATTGTATAATTGCGTCTTTGTATAGTACAGTCTTAATGTTTTGTAATTGTAACGTTTAGCTGACTAACATTTAACCAATAAAATATGAAAAATCCTTGAATTTACTGTTTAATTCATTCAATTTGCAGCCTCCTGACGTCGAATTGATAACATTAATTTTTTTTCCTGACTTGCTGATGATGGAATATTCAAACACACACGACGAGGCCTATTTTACTCGCACCTACACAATGACACGCACAGATTGTGTATACGAACGTGTATGGGTCTTTTTATAAATAAAGGGGCCTTTTTGTGACATGTACAAAATTGTCACCAAAAAAAACACATGTTAATTCGCTTCTAGTTGTGTTTTCAATGAATAGTTAGCTCGAGGAGAGACCTTTTTCAAATGAATTGTGGAATATCATTACATCAAATTGCATCTGAAAGGCTTTTAATACTTAAAATGTGTAACAGAGAAACCAAAAGACACCAAACTGATCTTGGAGTATTTAAAATTGATATATTTTTCTAATATATCAACTGAGATTACTCTTTCGTGTGATAAGGTCTTCGTATAAGAAAGCTTTCATAGCGGCTTAAAATCAATTGTTGCTGCCCATTTGTTGCTGCTACACCAAGTACAACATTGCACGTGTAACTGAGGAACCAAATGTTACATGTGACTGAGACACCTAACCTTAGAAGTTAGAAATAACTCATTGGAGTTGAAAAAGAGTCCACAAGTCATGGGATCTTTTTACAAGTCTATATATGGTGCGCTTATGTTACATTTCCCACCAAATGAATTTCAGCCCAACTGTGTAATGCACTTGCAAAGAATAAACGTGTAACATTTTTATGAGACACTAAACTGAACTTGGAATACCGTGTAATCAAATTTGTTATATTTCTTCTAATATACCAACTGCAATTCCTATTCATGTGTGATCAAGTCTTAGGAGGAGAAAGCTTTCACAATGGCTTGAAAATCAATTGATACTGACTATTATTGTTGACTTCTGCACCAAACACAACATTGCACGTGTAACACTTTATGTGAGAAACCAAATGTTACACGTGCAAGCATTTTTATCAAATCATATTACAAGATGATGGCAAATTGTGCAAAAGGTTTACTTGAATGCATATAAATGAATCTATTATATCTTTATATATTTTTACTGAACATTAAATAACAGTGTGAAGTTAGGATTAAAAACATGCATCTTGTGGTATATGTCACAGAATTTCCCCCAAAGCCATAAATTTAGCACAGTTCGCCAAAAATAACAACAAATGTGAAAATGAGTTTAATAACCAATTGTGTTCTTATGTTAAATTTGTTGTTGTTGTTGTTGGTTGTGGCACTTATGAATGTTAAATTTGAGTATGGATAATGCGATATTAAGACAAATATTGCTGAAAATGTAGCAGTTAGGTTGCAATAATCCTCAAATGCAGTGGATCTCAATTTGTAAACATCCCCGCAGACCAGGAAAAGATAACCCATGCCCTTAGGATATTGATGAAGGGCATGTCTGTGAAATCTGGGGATCAGTGATTACCTACAATTTGAAAAATGGGAAAGAAAAACAATAGCCGTTTAGTGTACGTTCTATGGTAGGAATTTTTCTCTTGCGAGAAAAAAATTCAACTCAGAGTCTACGGTCACTATAATTCCACTATAACTGGGTTTCTAGCTCCTACGTTTTGCTGAAGGTTCCCAGATGGCATTTTCTTCTTAATGCCATTGTATTTACACAAAGTTAATATTTAGGCATGCAAAAGAGATGCCCTGCCTTTAAAAGTTATGATACTGCATTCTTATACCTGATAAATCCGTTTCCATCTTTGTCGAATACCCGGAATGCTTCTCTGATTTCTTCCTCGCTGTCTGTTTCCTTCATCTTTCGTGCCATCATCGTTAGGAATTCGGGGAAGTCAATCGTTCCGTTGCCTAATGGACAAAAATTAATGAATAAATATATAATTGAATGACTGAATCAATTAATTAATTAATAAATCAATCAATCAATCGATCGATCGATCGATCGATCAATCAATCAATCAATCAATCAATCAATCAATCAATCAATCAATCAATCAATCAATCAATCAATCAATCAATCAATCAATCAATCAATCCAATCAATCAATCAATCAATCAATCAATCAACCAACCAACCAACCAACCAACCAACCAGCCAGCCAGCCAAACAAACAAACAAACAAACAAACAAACAAACAAACAAACAAACAAACAAACAAATAAACAAACAAACAAACAAACAAACAATAAATAGATAAATAATATAATTGAATGAACATGAATATCAAACAAATAAGTAATATGTGTAGATTTTAATCATCTATATGAAATATATTTGTAAATAAACTTATACATCTCTTTATCTATACTATATTTATACATGTAACTCTGCATATATATGTACATATATTTCTGTGTATAGATTTTAATCATATATATGTATATACTATTTCTATATGTAAATATACTTATACATCTCTTTATTTATACTTTATTTATACATGTAACTCTGCATATTATACATATATTTCTTTATGTATATTTATACACATACAGCATATATGTATAAATTCACATATGTATATATGCATGTAACAGAAAAAACACACGAAGTAATCTGTGATGCATGAGATATTATTATTATTTGTCACTTTATCCGAATTTTCGGAGCGTCATCGAATAAAGTAATAAATATTGCTGGTCAAACTCATGCATCAAAGATTACTTCGTGTCTTTCGTAGCAATACGTGGACTTATTTTATATATGCATATGTATATAATGTATATACGGTATACGCACATATATGTGAACATAGGGCTTCTCAGGCTTAGACAGCACAAGTGGAATTTTAAAAAAAATAGTGAAAAAATATGACACGAATGAACATTCCGTTGATGAGAGTGGGGAAATCCACTTGGATCTGTTCAGGTGTGCAATGCGTACATAATCGATTTTACTTAAAATAGATTCCACATGACTTTGACATTGTATACGGTTGAGATTATTTCTCTTAATTCGACACGATTGTTTAGACTTGAAGGTGATTGAGCATCACCATTGTGACTATGTCTCCAAATGTGAGAATAATGTATTCGACGAAACGTGAATTACGACACATAATCAGTATTTTTAACGTAACTATTAATGTTTACGTTTAATTTGACAATTTTATATATTTGATGGTATTCTTATGCTAAGTCTACTGGTTTTCTAATGCTTTCCATGGGAAAATTGCACAAAAAACGTGTATAATTATTGCACACGCACAAAAATAAAATCTTCAATGAAGTGTTAAACAACATATATACCACTTATTATTACAATTAACTATACTAAAACTACATGTATGAACTGTTTGCACTCTGCTAATATTCAGTTTATCATAAGCGTACGATACGTATAAAGGTACAATAACGGTGTTGTACATGTACAATACACGATCAAGATCCGGGCTGATATTCTCTTTTTCTGTTGGGGGAGAGTGTGTGCTTGTTTGTTTGTTTGTGTGTGTGTGTGCGTGCGCGCGCGTGTGTGTGTGTGTGTGTGGTGTGTGCGTGCGTGTGTGTGCGTGTGTGTGTGTGCACGTGCGTGCGTGTGTGTGTATGTGTGTACGCCATGTTTGTGTATGGAACAGATCGATTCTTCCCTGAACTTTTGTTCAATAGTTTTGATTGTCTTGGTTATAACTTACCACACTCTAAATTCCTTTCAATGTATCGCATTCACAGCCATTCAGTGACCTGCGCAAATTTGGATAAGAATTTTCAGTCTAATAGATTTAGAATTCAATCTTATTCGATTTAAAATTCCAATCCAATTTTGGATTTGTCTCTGACCACAGTCTGCTAGATTTACGTTCAATCTTAGGAAATAGATAGCTATATGCTTATATTTATATAACGTACACCACAAATCTAATTTCCTCTTTTGTGGGAACAGATTGAACAAAATAAAACAATGGAAAGAACCTCACCTTCATGTTAACATATTTATCACTACAGAGTACTCATTTCAATAAAAGTGCTACCGTTTTATTAGAATGTGTATAATGCATATATTCAGATTTGTTTGGGTCATTTTGTAGATACTGAAGGATGTTTCACAAGCTCGTAATGCAATTGAGTTGGAACCTTGAAAATATTCACACGTCGAAATTACTTTGGCATATTCTCAATTCACCGTGATAGCGACATATACAACCACCCCCACTTAGACTTATTTTTTCTACATTAGTGAGGAGTGTTACTATCTTCACGATGTGAAGCAACACAGTGCTTTAATCAAAATTTGTTGTCGAGATAAAAATGAATTAAAAGAATAAAACAAAACATAAAATACGTCTACATATAACATCGAATACCACGTTGCAATCATTTTTCTGTACACGAATAAAAAACAATGTTATTGAACAATAATGCAAATTTCACCGACCGCTAGTATACACTCATGCTAATTATTATGGAATATTTTAGAGAAATTTTTAGAAGTTGCCATTTTTCCGTGAATGGTACATATGGGATTAATATTTGCTCACCCCAGGTGAAACAATTATAAACTTAGTATTTCAGGAATGTTGAACATTTTGTAGCGTCCGACTCGACTCTAAAACCTGGGTATACAATGTGTATATAAATGGTGGTATTCAGAGTTGTGGCGGCCGTGGTTGAGTCACGTGGTAGTTACACGCGTTATTAGACTTGTAACAGACAATTCTGATGTTAATTTAAAGGGAAAGGCGCCAGCAACTAACAGGCATAAGTTAAGAAAATATTTTAGTTCTTGCCAACCAATCAGATTGCACGTGCACCGCAGGGAGCTGACCATGCGTGACCAATGTATGCCACGCGACGTGTGTTAGCCGCACCGTGGTAATGTATACACTGTTTCAATTGATAAGTTCCTCCCCCTATAGCTGTTTCTGCAAGTTTTGTCTTAGGATAAAACTTACAAAGA
>JZLH01S0022480.1:2819-16190 GCA_001188425.1 Eucidaris tribuloides | reverse complement strand
AATTCCATCATATTATTTTATCATATGCATTCTGTAATGTTCCATACACTTTTTTTTGTTGGCACACCAACTATTACTGATTTTAGATCTTGTGTAAATGCTAGTAAGACCCCTGGTTTACCGAAAACACGCGCCTTTGTGACTCGTCGCTGCTCGCAACAGAACGCTGGCGAGAATCCGTAATGCAGTTAGCACTCTTTGCCTCACGCCAAACAGCTGGGATTTCAATCGCCTGTCACACTTCATAATGACAACGGTGCATAACGAATTCTGAAAGTATACACGAATTCGTCAGCTTTTCTTATAGCCGCGAATCTATATATATGTTCACCCTTGAAACAGGATGTTCTATATCCCGACAGTCTCAAATGGAGAATTAAATTGAATAAGTATCATAGAAATGTATATACTTATACGCCGAATTAGCAAAACATTATCAAGACGGGCGTTGAGATTTATACACCTACCACATGCCAGTAAGTCGTATGTACAGTTTCCAGTTACGCTACCTGCTAAATACAGATGCTAACACTTCACTGCCAGTGGTTGTATATATAGTATATGCCTGTCTGAGTATTACCTTGTATATGAATTTATATAAACATATCAATGATAGACTGACACATTAGATATAAATATTATTTGGTATGTATGATTGGTAGTAAATAGTATTTAGTTTATGAAAATGTTGATGTAAATGCCCAATATGAGCCCGGGGATACGAGATATTTTTCCACCAATACTGACTGATACGATCATCTAATTTATACGGGATACATGCAAAATACAGTAGTTAAAATACACTTAGTCCACGAGTCCAGTCCGAAAAGGTCCATTTTTTTTAAAATCCTGGTCACAACTCTGAAGGGCACACATTTCTAGGTACCATGCTACATATTTCTAATTATTAACTTCCAACGCTTTACCATTAGTACCTGAATATACGACATGTATATTAATCACTTTATTTCTATGAGAATTTCATAAGTTTATTGAATTGTTTTATTAGAAACTTAAAACTATCATGTATTACATCATTCCAGGACGTTTCATGTAGACATTATAAGTGTTCGGAAGCCAAAATCAGTACTCTATCTATCCTAGTTCCGTCTAAATTATGAAGTAGGATTTGCGCTATTATACGCTAAATACTATGTCTTGACGGATTTATTATAACACCATACAACACGACACACATTATATCACGCACGAAGCCATTTATCCTTTTAGGGTGCTGAAAATTCCGAGGTAAATATACACAAGAAATAACAGTAAATCACACACAGAATTGATGGCATATAGGTCCTCGATAGTGATTAATGCACAAAATGACAGAACATTTTATATGGACATAAGAATGGTCACAGGCACATCGAAATATGAACCGACATTGATTAATTTGCAGAAAACGGATAAAAATGCTTACGAACGTTGAAATATTTAGCACGTCATATACGCATACAGAAAACTCCACGTAGAACGGAGTAAACTTTTTGCCAAAGTGACCAGTCAGTCGGTATTAAAGTACTAATTTTTCTCCCATGTCTAGTTATTTCTTATCAAGGTGATACGTAAAAAAGAATAAAACTACGAGCAGAATCACCACATTCCCGGTATACAAGGAAAATCAATGATCACGGAAAATTTGACATCGAGCCACGGTTTTCTCAGTGCACCTACATTTCGTTTGACGAGTTTCTTTATTGAAATACTGAATCCACTGCATCAATATTCATATTAAATGCACTTTGAATAATAATCAAACTTAGACATGAAGGAAATCACAAGGTACGGTTAACATTTCATTCAATAAAGACACCACCCTACTAAACTAGGTTTCACTATTATTGTAGTATCGATTCTATTGTAGTATCGAGTTGTGAAATGCGCAAGTCTCAAGGTATTGTTAGTAGAAATCTGGCTTCCACCTTTGCTTCACAGTGAATGAATTAAAAAAAAAAAACGTGAAGGCATACAAACATTAATTTCCGATAAGGAGAGTATACCACATCAGCTGCCAGAGTTAAAGAAATATATATTATATATACAGGGGCGACGCCATGGTAGAATCCGGGGGTGGGGGGGGGGGGGGGCAAAAAGTCTGTCGCGAAAATTTTGCCGGCCAAATTTTTTTACCTGCCAAATTACAAGGCAAACACCATCTGGCAAGCCATTTTTTTACCTGCCATATTGCAAGCCAAACATCATCCGACAAGCCAAGCCGGGGGGGGGGGGGTAGGGGACAGGGAGCCGACGACAACCAAAACCATTTTTGCCCGTCAAAAGTTTTTTCTTTTACCTGCCAAATTACGAGCCAAACGCTATCCGACAAGCGGGGGGGGGGGAGGGAGGGCAGGGGGCCCACGACGACCAAATATATTTTGCCCGCCATTTTTTTTACTAGCCAAATAAACAATAGGGAGGGGGGGGGGGCGGAATTTTTCAGAAACTGGTAAAATCCCCGTTATTTTCATTACTTTGAAAAAATAGGGGCACCGCCCCCTGCCCCCTCCCGGCGATGCCTCTGTATATATTAGACCCAGGCTCTATATAGACAATTTTTTTCAAGTGGTTTCACTTTTGCTTTTGGTATCGTGCACAATAATACCCATTGATACTAACAGTTATGGCTTACTCATAATTATTCAGATATAATGAGGCTAAACCAAATTATACTTCGGCGTGTTATTTGTTAGTTTAGTAAATACTTTCTGTATTTGATTAAGTGAACCGCAAAGCGGGTCGTAAATACCGGTACATAAGGTATAGTCCGACGGACGGGTTTGACTCGGAGAAATGGCCGAGTCGTGAGCACAGGGAAGGTTAAGATAACAAGCGCTGAGTAAGACGTTTAATCGATATGAAGACGACGTAGGCTGCGATCTACCACTTCTCTTACTTGAGGATGATGATAAAAACAATCAAGGTGCCATGTGACCACGACGGAGGAATGTAAACAAGTGACGGATAAATTAAAGGGGGTATTCACTCAAGATGGGTCACAGAGTGATGAATCTACTTCGTGGAGTCTTCACCGTAAATTGATTGCATAAGTTAACATTGTGGAAGCCCACTTTAAAGGTAAATGACATGATTGGGGTAATCCTCAGCTTGGGATGAAACTATCCTAGAATCAGGTAAACTGTGCAAGGATTCCACTGTGAAAATTTGGTAGACAAAAGTTGACTCGTTCTAAAATAACTTCCATCAGTATACCTTGTGACAGACAAATTTGTCGTGTAGCTTTCAATGGGATTTATTTATATCGGGGCTCGAGAGAAACCAAATGCAGATGTATATGCTTAATTCGGCTACAGTAAACACATTCAAGATAAATCCTTCCAACCAGGAGATACACTCCAGCTGGTGTATCCATTGATATATCTTTCAACTAGTTTGGTTCAAAAGGCATTTTTTTTTATAATTTCTCCCAATCATATCTCTGCCCTTTAATGTCGAATATTTCATTTCGTCTTTCATATCTGACCTACATGATATATGACAATCATGCTGTCAGTAACAAAATGTGAACAGATATTATGTGTGGCACGTGAATGTCCTAGGAACAAAAATTCTATAACTATCTAAACTATCTCCGCGTGTCGTGTCGGGGGGCGACGGAATCGGTGCTCACTTACACCTTTTAAATAGACACTGTGATTACTTCTTAAAATGCGATTTCATGGGTATACTCATTTCTAACCTATATCATAGACAGTTACTAAAGGGACTCATGTACGCTAGCTTCAATTTTCCTCTCAGAACATAGTTAAAAGAGTATCTAATAGTTACGTAATGAAGAAGCACAATATTAAACACTACACAAAAATTAGTTCCCCCTGTTCAAATACCAGTAAACTTTTTAATGAAATAAGTACGTTAGTAAAATAACTTGCGAACATTTCCACACACCTGACTAACCTCCTGTAAACTAAGATAATCCTCAAGCCATGCCGGATGACTGAATTAGAGCAAAAATGTCACTTTTCAAAAGCACAGGATTCATCTCTTATCCCAAAATAATTTAAATAATGGACTTCGCTTATTTATTACAGTGTGCTCACTACCCCTGACATGTCCTACAACCTCTAATGTCCATACAACGTGTAAAGATACCTTGCTGAAAAATATCTGATTCAATTTTTTTCATAAACTTAAGATTTACAATTTCAAAATGAGATGGAAAATTGCTAAATTGATCTCACTCGAAGTCGTAAATATTCGAAAATGTCACCAAAATGTTTAGAGTCAAACGATACTTGAAAACATAAAAGCGCTGTTAATCCATTCAACAGAAACAAAAATTTGTCAAAATCCTCATCACAATCCCTCAAATGACCCTTTGACTTCTGAAAATACATTTTCTTTTATTACGCTGCTCACTCATGCCATTTATTGACCGACATCACATTTTCACACAGAAGTTGCATATGAGTGCTAACACTCCTGCCAATTATTCTCTCCAAACATTCCTTAAAAGTTTATTGAATTTCAAAAAAGTGGAACTTTTTTGCGTAGTGCTTTAATATCATTCTCCATCTTTGAGTTCGATGAAGAAGAACTTCATATAACCCAAATATCTACGGATGGATCTCACCTGACCAGCAACAATGACAACATATTCTCCTTTAATTAAATCTCAATATTTGAATCACACAATCGCTTATACAGGTGCTATCAATAAAAACTGACACTCAGAAAAAATTTATTACGCAAATTATTCATATTAGAGATTATTCTTTGATAATGAATATTTACCTTTGATCAGCATATCTCTGATGACACTATTGCGTATTGAAGTATTTCACGCATGACTGACACAGCCACTTTGCCAATAGCCAAAATGCATTTGCGCACAGACATGTGTTCTACTATCAGGTTTAATGCCCTCACAAGACCGTGCTGCATGATACTTCACCTCCAGGCACAAGGATATCCTCAGCATGTGCACAGAAGATGCTAATATCATTACTGTGCAAAAAAAAACAAAAATGAAGCATGATTCAAAAGTACCCCCCTAAAAGGAAAAAAATTCATGTTTGCAAGTGTGAACTTGAACTGAGACAAATGACATTTCTTGTTTTTGAAGGTAGGTAGGTTGTATCTGATCATGCTCATTTTTGCACATTTAAACTCCTCGCATGCATCAGGAGAGCTTATACAATTCTGGACATGAACAAGACACAAAATCAACAGCAATATTCAGATACATACTTTACAAACCCCCAACCCCGAAAAAAAAAATGCACATTTTTTTTCTCTTAAATTCACAGTTCATTCTTGCAACACATGACCATTCTCATACGTTTTATGGTATATCTGAATCATGCTTCATTTCCGTCTTTTTTACGCCCACACAATTGATTTATCTTCTCTCAAGCATGCTGACGATTCAATTCCTTGTGACATCAGCTTGAAGAGCTTCTGGAGCACCGTCCTGCTCGAGGCCAATAAACACCTTCACCTTCATATAACACAATTCTCGGCCAAGATTTTGACGCTGATGCCACAAAAGCTGGTTGTGCTCATTCATCCTTGACATTAAAATCTTATCCAGATACCAACAGACTGCATCAGATCAAGCTTACCGCGTCCAACGTGAAATATCATACTCAAAAAATAATCTCCAAAAATCACGAAAACAATTTCCAATACATTTTCTTTTCACAGCTACCTTCTTTTTTCTATACACGCTCATACAGCTAGAGAGAATGCATTTAGACAGAACTTTACCGATATCTGATTTACCAGACGCCTACAGTCGCATGTATAGTCGTGTTTATGATCTTAAAATCATGTCCCCTCGTTCTCTGTTATTTGACACCGAACACTTAATTTCATCATCTTAACAGTTTACGCAAATACTGGGGAACACTTGAAAATGCCTCAAGAACCAAATGAGTTGAAATATATACCAACTATACACCAGCTGCAGTGGATCTCCCAGCTGGAAGGATTTGTCTATAATTTGTTAACTTAAGGAGAATCAAGCATGGACATCAATTCTATCGGGGCACGATAATAATAATAGGACCCATAGAGAGCCACACAGCAGGTTTGCCTGCCACTGGTGATATTGACATTAGTTGTTTTAGAATGAATCAGCGCTTGACTACAAGGTTTTCACAGGAGAATTCTTGCATAGTTTACTTGATGCTAGAGTAGTTTCAGCCCAAGTTAAGGACTACCCCTAATCATGTCATTTACCTTTAAGGTGGCACGGGAGGAATTAAAAGATAACCGAAGTTTTAAGTTAATCATAACAACCGTTACTGAGTAATTGCGATAAATGGAATTATTTCCAGAGGGCAAATGCTGCAGTTTCCATAGGAACCTGATTAATTGTGAGTAATACTTCTACCCTAATCAATATCGGATGTAAATCGTATATACTCTGATGAATAAATTATCGTTTGTCCGGCAGAAGGGCCCTAGCAAATGTTCCCGGCGGAAGGGCGTTAAACTTTAATTGCCTCTAACTTGAAAACCATTGACTCTTTTCACATGAAATCAAAGTAGTGTGATATTTTTACATCCTTCTGTCAGTTTGTTAAGTGCAAATATCAGAAAAGGCAATATTTCTCAAATTAGAGACAATTTACTGTTAAGGCCCTTCTGCCAGGAACATATGCAAGGGCTCTTCCACCGGACAAGCGACAAAATATCCTATACAGTCAATTTGTCTGAGCCTAACAAATTGCGCTTTTTGTACAGAACTGGAATTACGTCTTGCTTATAAGAAGATTTTACCTGAAAATATCATAAATCTTATAGTCAACTTCACATTTTGAATTTCAAAATGCGTACATTATAATGTACTTTCCCTCCTTACATAATGTTAGTACGTACATATCATCGTCTTATAAGTTTTACGCCCTTCTCTCGAGCCCTTATCATACATCAATATTTTTTACCGCAACATTATGTTTTGTAAATAACATGTCTTGATTCAATCAAACGTGCGTGAAAATAATCATGTAAACGAAGACTGGTACAAGTATACATTATTCCGTGCATTATGCATGAATTGTAAAACAAGCAAAATAAACAAAATGAAAAAAAAACGGTGATAGTGCGAACGTGTAAATATCTTCTTAAATGAACCTTGAAGAGAAGCTGGAAAATGTATACATGCACTTTGAATCACACGCGTGGTGAGTAAATGATAATCGTTTCCATGGAGATGTGTGCATACAAAACTAGGAGCTTTCAATTTTAGAGACAGGCGCCGAATCCTTCACATTAAATCTTGAAATGTTAATTGTTTTATGCGTATTTTTCGAATTTAACAGACAGTTTACTTTGCAGATGATCAATTCCAAGTCACTTCTTTTCTGCGGTCGATCATGCCTGATTAGGCGTAAAACATTATATGCACACGAAGTGTGATGGTACAAAAATCGTCGAAAATAATTTTAAAGAAGTCGTTTTGACGTGAAACTGTGTGTCATTGACACTTTCTCCTCAGTACATAAAAGCGAAACAATGGCTAATGCCTATGCTACCAATATGAAAATATAATAAACATTTTTTTTTTTTTTAAGCAGAATAATGATCAGAAAAAAAACGTCAACTTATTTGTTTATCTATTAACTTTCATCTAACTTATATATTTTTAGAAACAAAATATTCTTATCTATTTATTTAGGTAAGTTTTATATTCTTCTTCTTCTTCTCATTCTCCTACTTGTTGTTGTTGTTGTTGTTCTTTTTCTTCTTCTTCTTCTTCTTGTTCTTGTTCTTGTTCTTCCTCCTCCTCCTCCTCTTCTTCTTTTTCTTCTTCTTCTTCTTCTTTTTCTTCTTCTTCTTCTTCTTCTTCTTCTTCTTCTTCTTCTTCTCTTCTTCTTCTTCTTCTTCTTCTTTTTAATTAATTAATGTTTGAAATAACACATAGCAGTAGTTTTTCTTTCTCTGCCCTCTCTGCATTCATCTATTGGTCATGAAATCGATATTTATTTAATCAATACTTTCATATATCACCGTTAAAGGAACACTGACTTGATTGTACATCTTGTCTGGGGGGATTTGTCTTGGATTTGTTTTAATTGAGGAGACATAAGGAAGAATACAGTGTGTCTCAAAAAAAATTGTGCAAGTGAAAACCGCCCTCTTTGGCAATTAGAAAATACTCTCGGGACATGATGTTAACATCATCGTCAAGAGCATAGTCTTAGCTTTCAAATACCGTTAGTTCGGTCCAATTCGCTTGTTTTAATCTTAAGATATGTGGCAATTGTGCCACTTTTACTAAAATCCCTTGTAAAATTGACACAATTGTCATTCCACCCTATTGTTGTTAACATTATATCTCGAGATTAAAACAAGCAAATTGAACAAAACAAATGGCATTTAAAAGCTAAGACTTCGCTCTTGACGTTGACGTAAGCATCATGTCACCAGAGTATTGTCTAATTGCCAAAGAGGGCGCTTTTTACTTGCAGAATTTTTGAGACATGCTGCAACATGTCTCAAAAAATTGTTCAAGTGAACAGCGCCCTCTTTGACAGTTAGAAAATACTGCTGTGACACATATTTACGTCAACATTAAGGGCAATGTCTTAGCTTTAAGATACTGTTTGTTTTGTTCAATTTGCTTGTTTTGATCTCGAGATATCTTGTAAAAAACAAAACGATGGAATCATAATTGTGTCACTTTTATGGGAAGAGGGCCTGATGCTATTATTGGCTGTAGTAAAAGTGGCACATTTGTGATTTTACCTTTTCGTGTTAAAATAAACATATCTCAGGATTAAAACAAGCAAACTGAACAGAACAAACGGCATTTGAAAGCTAGGACTATGCCCTTGATGGTGATGTAAGCATGACGTCACATAAATGTTCTTATCATTACCAAAGAGGGCGCTTTTGACTTGCACAATTATTTTTGAGACACACTGTATATCAGTACTAAATTAAAATATGACCTGGATAGAAATTGAATCCACGCAAAGCTGTGCAACAAATTTACCTATAACAGAAAAATACTGATGCTAATTGTTTAAATTATTGAAAAAAATAAACATCTGTACACACAATTTCTACAGCAGAATCCTTGAATAGTGTACTTGATTGAAGAACAGTTTTATTCCAAAACGAGAACCGGCCCCAATCATACCTTATTCCCATAAATCTATTCAACAACTTATATATTTCCTTATGTATCTATCTTTGTCATGTAATTATTTATCTCTTTATGTCTGGGAGGTGTGTGTACGAATTAGCAAATGTAAAAAAATCAGATTTGAATGCATCAAGCAGAGATGGTAGTAGAGGACAGACAGGGAGACCCACGGAGGGAGGTATTTATTCTAAAATACTTCGTAAGAAATCTATATATTTGACGAAATTGCTCCTGTGATAAGTAAATATATATACCTATGCACATCTTAAATATCTTTATATTCTAAAAGGCAACAATTCACATGTATAAATTCAGTTTGCTCTCGTACACAGTATATTAATTGCGGGGTACCACAGGGCTCCATTCTAGGTCCACTTTTATTTCTTATGTACATTAATGACATTATCTATGCATCACCTTTGCTACAATATATTCTTTATGCTAATGACACCACAGTTCTTTGTTCACATCCTGATATCAATAAGCTTTTTGAAATACTTAATAATGAATTGCCTAATATATCTACATTATTCCAGAGTAATAAATTGTCATTAAATTTGAAAAAAAAACATATTTCATGAATTTTAAAAGCTCTAAAGCAAGCGGTGATCATCATTGTAAAGAAAAAATAAAGATCAATGGTACTATTATTGAACAAAGGAATAATGTCAAATTTGGAGGGGTGGTGATTGATGAATTTTTGACATACGACGACCATATATCCAAAGTTTTAACATCTATATCACGTTGTATAGGAATCATGTTAAAAGTTAGATACTATTTACCTCTAAAAGCATTGCTTACAATTTATAATTCTACACATGTATCTTATTGCAATATCGTGTGGGGGTCGTTTGAGTCAAAAACTCATCAAAATTCTGTCTAGCACAAGAAAGAAGAATAATAGTACAGACAAAACGCGACAGAAAGAAAATTCTGAAAACGGCCTGGAAGTGATATATAAGTGGAACCCCACCGCTACACGAATCCTCACGCATTACTGACACCGATAGGACACATACAGATCATACCATATACAACAAACGCTAGGTATCCCCGCACTTAGTATAGTCAAATTGTGGTATCACTTAACAGATCATCGGCACCCTTAAACTTAAAGGATTAACACGGCAAGAAAGTACCCTAAACGAGACACAACATACGAATTAATAAACCACAAAATCGCACATACATTTGTTATAAGTCTTGAGCTGTTCGTTGATGAAGAATCTGCCCCGAAAATCATATCAAAAATATGATACACACAATAAGACTTCCAGTCGTAGAATATAAAAATATAAATAATATCATGACACCAATAACCTTGCTCGACGCTCACATTAAAAGGCGAAAGTGTATACGTCACATTATCATAGGATGGCCAAGAGAGATCAACACCTGCCATTTGTTAATTTCTTCCATATCATACAGCAAAATGGTCTTGATGTCGTAAATAAACCAGTTAGAAACATTTCTTTTCCAACAAAAATGGTAGCGCAAAAGTGCTCTGTCAATCGATTTTGAGTAGAAGCGTCTTTGATCCTAAGACGCATTTTTCTATGAGCCAATGTTGATTCCGCTCAAAATGCAACTGCAGCTTAATCCAGTGGTTCATCGCGGACGCCCAAAATAGTTCTCTCATGCAGCCGAGCGCCATGTTGATCAAACAAAGGAGCATAATGCCGCGGTCCTTTTCTAATTGAGATCTTATTCTATCGTAATTTTATTCTATCGCAACGCCTGCCTTACGCAAGAAATATCCTTCGCGAAGGATCAACTGTTGTTGGAACAAAGGTGGGCGAATTTGATACAGCGACATTGTCCCAGCTTCCAAAGTGACCTAGGAATCCAAACGCGATTAATTTAGCACCGCAGTAATAATTATATCATTTCCTGGTTAGGAAAAAAAATTCCTAACGATTAAAGGCAAAAAAACAATGACATTTCTGTTCTATGATGTTTGAAGAAATTAACAATGCGCAGGTGTTGCATCTCTCTGGGCCTGTATGATCTCGGTAAAGGGGACTATGGTTCTCTTTAGTATACAAATTTCTTTCCAGTAAGAGCAAATATGATTGTTTATTTTAATTGCCTGTGTTAAAGTGATTGCATAATTAGGTTTTTCAATGTGTTTTATAAGTAAATGATTGGTAGTATTATTCTGGAAATCGCATAATAAATTTCCCCTTCACGCAATGTCAAAAAGGCTTGAAAGCTAACTACTCCATTTCAATAATGGGAAATGTTTAGAATGCGTCAATCGAAATTACAGTGTAAGACGCAGGTATTTTTATCGAATCCATCCAACGATTTGAATAGGGATATCATTATAATAATATATTAGAAGAGATATCGTTCTAACCATAAAGAAAAATGCAATTGATGTTGAAGAAAACAACGACCTGAGAGTTCTTTGTGGTTGTGTATAATCTTGGTAAAGCGATTTTGTTGTTTTTAGTTCAAATGTTTCATCCACTGTTCCAGTAGTGCTAAAGTGATCATAAATGGAGATCTATTTTTAAATTAAAGAAAGTTATTTGGAATCTTTATTTACATCTTCTGTAGTTGAATCACAGAATCAGTTTTACTTCATCTTCATAAAACGTTATACTGTAAGTTGTACATGATTGAAAGACGTATTTCACCTAACCAATGCCCCAGATTCGGGTAAAGATGCCACGTTTTAGAGAAAAGGAAACAACAGATCATCTGCTGGGTCACCAAAAATTCATAAATATGTTATGCGCTTTTCCAAATTAAAGAGACATGTATTTAGAAGAATCGTCTTTTTTTTGCAATTGGTCCAAGAAAATTTTTTCTTTAATTGTGATTTTTAGTTATTGACAACATATTGGGGATAGGACAAACCCGGTTATAATGTACCTTCATAAACTGTGAAATCAGTTTTAGGCATATGTCTTTGAGAATAAGAGGACACTCTTGGAATTTCCATGATGTAGTTTAAGAATTGTAAGGCATTTGTTCCTTGAAAGGGAGTTATTTTAATCATAACACACATAATCGCACTTCATATCTGTCAAACGCTGTCACGGCCTTATAAAGGTATAAAGGTAAAAAAGTTCACGACTATATAAACTCTTCCTATAATTCATCATTTTTTCCTTTAAAATCGATGACAAATTTACTGCCAAACTTGCCTTTACATCTACGTATTGACCTGCGTGAAGTTTTAAAAGATGATTGTACGGCACCAAATACCCTCCCCCAAGAAAATAATATTTCTTGTAGGGTTTCTTCAAGGTATTTGGTTAGCGGACATTGGACTATATTGCTTTGGATAATATTTTTGATAATGTAGTGTCTCCAAAATGATGAAATATATATACACTCAGAGCGTTACGTACAATTTGCCACACTGATTGTACTGAATTTACCCCGGTGCCTGCAAATATTTACCAGAATTATATTTTGAAAGTAATAGAATGGAAGTGGAATCACTACATTCATGGTTAAATGATACCATTTCACAAGAAAAACCATACAAATTTGACAGGACATTTTCTCAGTTCCTTCATTTGCGTACGTAATAGGGTATTTACTCCAAACGTTGGTCATGGAAGGATACAGATTTAACAACCCCGCTGAAATTATTATGCAAATATATTGATCATATGAATACCTTATTGAATGATTAAAGAGCAAATAACAATTCCATTCGATTACAATATAATACACTCCACTGAATTTATTGTGACAATACATTGCCTATTATTCCTATAATTCTTCATCTTAATGGATTAAACTGGTTTCATATTTTTAAAAATAGGAGTGGATAATTGCTACTTTGTTTCATTATCTTGCCACAGGATTTTGAGGGAGGCATATTTGGGTGATTAAAATATACCTTATGTGAAAGTTATAACTACTTCATAAAGGCATCACCTCTCTCTCTCTAAAAAAAAAAAACAACTTACAAAGCAATGGTACATGCACGGAAATTTTAAGACAATTCGTACACAGTGAATGTTTGTTATGCATGTTTCTCGTTACGATAACTGTGGAAGGTTAAGTGGAATATGTACTTTAAGTGTCATAAAAACGCATTAATCCCATGCTGGGTCATATTTAGAAGAAAATTGCTAAACAATGAGAAATAGTCTCAAAATAGCGGAAACAAATCTGGATCGCTTATCAAGCTGATACAGAACAGCTTGAATGATTTAAAAATCACTAGTAATGAGCTAATTGTTGGAAAATTAATCACGTTTCGAAACCACTGTACTGAAACC
>JZLH01S0022477.1:9905-22923 GCA_001188425.1 Eucidaris tribuloides | reverse complement strand
GGTCTTTAACTGCTTCAAAAAAGTCGTTATTTTCTACATAGTGGTTAAATGGAAAAATATTACTCAGACATTTCCAATAATACCAGTCAGTAGAGGGCGATATTACATTAATAGGAAAATGATCAAATACATTAGCGACACATTGAACGTGATACAGACTCTGACATACTTGACACTTGACAGCTTCATTGATCGTATTGAAACGTTTCAGGCATATTGCACATGGAGAACACAAAGGCATTAGAAAAGAGTAAAAATCAACAAAACAACAAATGAGTAAATATAAGAATATATACACAAGAACAGTAAAACAAAGATACAAAACAAGTAGATGATTAACTATCTAATAAAAAAGTACATAATCATCCAAAATGTTAACGGAGTTCACATAAAGAAAGGATCATGAACCGACTCCGACGAAGCATAATAAGATAATCTCATTCTAGTTCCAATCGACAAATAAAACTTGCAGAATCCAAACGCGACGTGAGCAGTATTGTTCGACGGTAACAATTCAGCTTGTTAGCCACGTTTGGAACGCTGGTTGAAGTTCAATAGCGACTGTTCTAATCACGGTAGGCTTATACAGGATAGCATCAAGTAGTCGGCTAAATCCTCAAGACAATATTAAATCGCTTTTACTTGACCTTAGATAAATCGGACTCTTTTGTTAGAGTTGAGCGCGTTTCCAAGGGTGGTAAGGACGTGGATGCGGCCATCTTGAGTCCAAACCCTCCTACACTTGTCCTTATACTCTGTCTTTATTTTCCAAAATAAGTCTTTTCGCAGTTTGGTCAGGTTCTCGTGGATGTATATCGAGTCCCCTTGTCCGGGTTGTTGAGGGTGGGGGTTCCGTAAGAACTTCCTCGCTCGATACACACTATCTCGGGCGTTGTAGGTCGAAAATCGTACAATAATCGGCCGTGGTTTTGTAGCGCTGCGATCGGTTTTCGGACCGAGTCGATGACTTCGGTCGATATCATGTTTGTCTAGGGTGATGTTTAGCTTTTCACGACAAATGTTATTGATAATTTCGTCAGTTTTTTTCATTTTCGCTCTCTTTGACGCCATGAATGAGCAAACAGTTCCTGCGTGAATATTGTTCACGTTCGTCAATCTCAATCTCTTGTTCACACACTTTTCTTTCCAGAGCGTTAATGCGTTCATCTCTCTGACTTAGATCAAATTCCATAGATGTAATCAGTTTTTGGGCAACTTTGTCACTTATGGTATCCGTCAATTGATCAATTAATGTTTCTTTTATTCCACTCACCAGTTTGGGAACGAGTTGGTTCGCAAAGTCCTCACTTTCCAGGAATTTTACCACTTCGTCTTGAACAGAGTTTGTGAGGTCGTCAGACTTCATTTGCTGTCGAGTATTCGGCATCTTTTCGGTATCCAGTTTGTAGTCGAGAGATAGACGTAAAATATGTATCTCACAGTTTATAATTCGGTGAAATATTTACGAAAGACCGGTACTTCAGAGTCT
This sequence comes from Eucidaris tribuloides, assembly GCA_001188425.1. Taxonomy (NCBI): domain Eukaryota; kingdom Metazoa; phylum Echinodermata; class Echinoidea; order Cidaroida; family Cidaridae; genus Eucidaris; species Eucidaris tribuloides. The sequence goes on along the minus strand of JZLH01S0022477.1, from coordinate 21,434 downwards.
GAGAATTACCAATTCAGAATACACATACACATATACACGTCGGCTATGGGTCGGTCGTACATGCTCGAGAGCTTTCAGCAGACGCGTCCGCTCATGACCGATTCTGATCGAAAAATCATGTACTTACACAATTCGCCGTCTTGAATAACATTTTTAATCAGATCGTAGGCGTGCCGAGGGCTTTGTTTGATGCGTTCAAAAAAAATCCCTTTTCGGGGAAAACAACCCTATTTTCCTAGTTTAGAAACACTTTGCTTTTTCAGAGGACACCTCTCATCACTAAAGAAAGACAAAATGGGTAATGTTCATGAAAACAACGCGATAGCAAGACCCCTTTGATTTTTTGGGGGGTAATCGATCAATTTGGAACGTAGAATAGTTTTTTTTTTGGATCTGATAACCTTTGTTGTTGTTGTTGTCTTGCTTGATTTTGGCTTTTCAAATAAATTTTGCACCGTGGAACACTTTTTTATGCATGTCGCATCGATTCTCATCATGAAATAGATTCCTTTCAGACCTGATAACTTTTTTTTCTTAATTGTCCCATCTGTTTGTATCATAGAGCACTCATATTCTTTTAAAAGTCGTTGGTACCCTATACAACATTTTTGTAAAATAACCGTGGAACAAATAATCCTATGACGATTGCACTGAATCTAATAATTTTTAATAATGGATTTTTTTTTCGTTTTCCTTTTCAGTCAATTACAAGACAAGTTAAATTCGAGAAATCAAGGTAAGAAATCCACCGGTGTTCATTCAAAGTACTGTGCGAAATTAAGATAACATTTTATGATAATGCAAGATGAAGTTCAGATTTTAACAATACATTTTGAATAGTATATATTTCTTAATGTCTTTATTTTATTTGGTTCTGCTTGAATACATTAGATAGTATAAATAGAGTTACATTTAGATTTATTGTCTTCTTATTCATGCATCCTCGTATAGGCTCACATCTGTGTATCAAAACATCACTTCGATCTTTGCTGCTGATGGTGTTGAACTTACTTGCATTGTTTCCATTAGGTAAGTTATATCAAGTCAGATTGAATCTTGTGAAAAATATTCAATCAATAGATAGAAAATGATAAACAAATGAATGAATAAATAGATAAGTAAATAGATAAATACATCATTATGTATACATAACTGTTGCTAAGAAAAACGATTCATGTTAATTGCTTGGTGGAGAATCATTTCTATATTATAACCATTAAATATAATATGTCAAAGAAATGCAAAATGTCAAGGATTTTTTCATTCAAGTTTTATTGATGTGAAATTCCTTACTCCTAATGCCTGCAACAACACCCAATATGAATTTTGTATTTTCAAAATTATTTAATTTGAACATACATTTTGAGTTGAAACGCAATCAAGCTATGAAATTTCGTTTGGCACAAATCGATTACAGATATTTCATTTCGTTCTAAACTGCCAATCCCGTTTGAAAGTAAGACAGGTAAATACTGTTTTCACTTTATGTTTTATTAGTTTTTCCGCGAGGTTATAGGGAATCATATCCAATTTCCGACACGTGTTTAAATAGGTAATAAAAAGCAGCCATGAACTGTCAAGACGAAATGTCTGATTTTTATGTATGTCGGTATGTGTCAATGGCGTGAATCTGTGACGTCATCATGTAGGGGGATGGTCTGTTCATTCAACCCCCCCCCTCCCCCGGTTTGAAGAATTGGATTCCCTCTTGTATTTTCGCCAGTGGCATGTGTGTTTGAGGGAGTGGGATGTTGTTCAGCTTTAGTGGTTTTACTCAATTTCGCCAAATCTTTTCTCAAAACCCTCTGGTCGTTCCACAACACTAAGACATTTAAATCCTTACTTAAGTCCTATCTTTTCCCAAACTAAATTGTTTTGATTTTATTTCTTTAATATAGTAGTTAAATATATTCCTATTTTTTGTCATCTTATGTAGCATTCAAGTATTTTACAGCGCTTAGATCAAGTAATTTGCTGAAGCGCTATATAAGTATAAAGTATTGTGTTGCACTGCATTTAAGAGGAGATGTGACGTTACATTTCAGTCACATTGTCTTGATCGAAGTAGTGAGGACCGTAAAATGGGCAAAGAGTCTGCCCTTGAAGAAATGAATAGCAAAGGGTGACAAGGTAGTATAATTATACAGGGTGGCCCAGAAAGAATGCTACGAGTATAATCGCTATTTTCTTCACCATTATTGGCAAAATGTCATCAATTTTTATTTTGTTGGTTAGAACATTTTTTTCCAATAAACTGATACCAAGATCATTGATTTTGAGTAAGGCGTGTTGATTCTAGGGCCATTTTTAGGAGGCAATGCAATTTCCCAAATTCGCCAATTTTTCTACAGCGGGCATCGTCTTCTTTATGAAAGCATGGAATGCCCTCGCTTTCATAAAGAAGACGATGCTATATCTACACCTCCATTGTCATCGCGGTTTGTCTGGTATGTGGGCTGGCATGGCAAGACGGAGGCCACAATATCTAGGCGTTCTGATGACCGCCGCTGTAGAAAAATTGGCGAATTTGGGAAATTGCATTGCCTCCTAAAAATGGCCCTAGAATCAAAACACCTTACTCAAAATCAATGATCTTGGTATCATTTTATTGGAAAAAGAACGTTCTAACCAACAAAATAAAAATTAATGACATTTAGCCAATAATGGTGAAGAAATTAGCGATTATACTCGTAGCATTCTTTCTGGGCCACCCTGTATAGTGCTTCACAAGAGGTTGTTTAATTTAAAATCTCGGTTTATATTTTCATATTCAAATCATTGGAACACTCAGTTCCAAATTCCGTTTAATGATAGTCACTAATGCTGACAAATGTTCAATTTTGTGGGGGCATGTTTCAGATTTATTTACTATGTGGTAATTGCAGCACGAAACACATCTCCATCACTAGGGCAGATGTCTACCCTTTGAAGCAAATCTCGATTCACTGACTGTTTAAACAAAATAATTTTAAATAACATTTATCTTGTTTGTAAACAAACAAAAATGGCTTTACTCCAATTTGATAATAAATTTATATTTAATATCCTAAAATGTCTAGATTTCTTACCGTGTGCTTGGTAATAAATACCGGGATTATTGTCAAAAAGTGAATAATGGACTAGTCCGGCTGAAAGTGACATTTCAAAAACAGATATATCTATTGTCGTCAGATAAATGATTTACTTCATTTCTCATATATGCAATCCTCATACTGTAAAATTATTGAAAAAAGAAATACATCTCATTACGGGACAGCAAAAAATCAAAAACAAAAAAAAACAAAACAAAAACAAAAACGAAAAACAAAGCAAAACAAAAACCTCGCACATTTTACTGAAAACTCAATTGCCTATACTTTTGAAAACTTAAAAATGTTAATGTGTTTTACAGTAATGGTGAATTGAATCGACGCGAAAACGATTTCTCGATTGATATTGTTAGAAAAATGGTAGAATTGCGTGTTTGGTCGCACAATACGTCTCTGCAAAAAGAATTGAAAATGGTAAAAGGCGGATTTATCTGGTCTTGGAATCGAGCTCTCCATTATCATATATATATATATATATATATGTGACCCGTCACCACGATACCCTGATAAAGTCGCACTACACAATGGTAAGGAAAGTGCCAATATCGTAATTATGATAGAAAGTAAAAGAGTGAAGTGTCTTCATAAATCAAACGGTGTATGACCTTCACATGTTGAAAAAGTTAGAATATTTATATTTTGAGCCAAAGTGTTTTTCTGTCTATGTTTATGTGTCATGAGATGTGCGACTTTATCAGGGCATCGAGGTGAGAGGTCACATATTATCTAAAACCTGATTTTGGTAAAAGTAAAGTATTTGCTTTCATTTTTAATTCTTACCCCCTCCCCACAAAAGAAAAAAGAAAAAAAAACAAACACAAATTTATAATTCATTAACCTAACCGAGTAACAAGCGAACTATACCCGATATTCTTTTTTTTTCAAATATCGCAACTCATTTAGATAGTTCTTCCTGTGAAGTTGATGGCATTTAACACCGAATATGATTGACAAAGAAGAACCTGAAAATATGTTTGTACGTCAATAGAAACGTGACAATGGTTTGAATTCATTATTGATAGTTGGGACTCCATCCCTTGATCTTCTTTGAATAAACTGCCTTCATACTGCAGATCTGTTATCCAGTACTGTAATTCATAGAGTGACTCAATTGTACTTTAGCACAGCATCTTCGTATATACTACTTCATGAAGAGAGTATAAGAGGACTGAAATAATACTACAAGTTTCACTGAAATTCTTTTGACATGATTTTCATTTGAAGATAGACACAGGTGGGGCGAAACTCTAATGACCTTCATTTAAATTAGTTTGAAGTCAAGTATGAGACTAAATATATTTATTTTCCATTCATATTCTATTGTGCTTGTTCGTCTGCTTCTGATTTCGTATTTAGGATCATTGGCAACCGAAAACATCATCAACACCAGAACCGAAATAACAGCACGGCGGGGTGAGATGGCTGTGTTACCATGTACCACCAATGCTCCCGTTCGCTCAGTCATCTGGCGATTTCGTGCATCTGGGATGAGCGAGTCACGTGCAGTGATGTCCAATATCAATGGAGCTTTGTATTACGGACCACATTACAACAGAAGCCTCGTCAGCATCACCCCAGAAAACGGCCTATTAATATATGAAACCAGATTTGATGATGGAGGGAAATACACGTGTAAGATAGTACTACAAAAAGGGAACCTGCTGATCAGCAACACTGACCTTATAATCAAGAGTAAGTTTATACATGGGAACATCCGCGTAAATTACCTAATATATATCCACGACAGGTTGCGTAAAAATCTAATTTCGTAAATCATATCTAACTAACAAAATGCATTGAGTATATTTATCATCTGAGTTCCTTTTTCTACTGGTAACAAATATTTTTTAAAGAATGGCATATATCCCCTCCGGCTCGTCTTACTCAAAATAATTTGACGCAGATCACGATGCAAAATGACTTATTGTCACAGTCATAATTTAAATTAAAATTTAAATATGATATTGCTGTCACTTTTCTTATCCATTAAGGTATCTTTATGTGAATATGACTATTTATGTGCTGAATGGTGTCGTAACTGTATAATTGTCCGCTCACCCGACGAAGTTGGAAGGGATATAAATGTACGCCGCCGACGGAAGGACGGACGGGCGGCGTGCCGCTTATGCGTATAATGTTGTAAGTTATAATAATTTAACCAAACAAAAATGACGTATCATGCTATCTTACTAATTTAGTTTGATATAGTTATGGGAATTTTTGCACGGTGAATTATAATATTCTTTATACTACAGACAGAGTAGTAGTATGGAGCGGCGACGAGGTTGTCCTACCGTGTACCACCAATGTTCCCATCGGGTCGGTATACTGGTATTTCCAATCACCTACAATGATCGAGTCCACCTTGGTGGTTTTCACGTTCAGAGGAACTTTGTATTATGGGTCGAGATACAATAGCAGCCTTGTCAACATGACACCAGAAAACAGCCTGATGATATACGTCACAAGACTTGTGGATGAAGGGAAGTACACGTGTACGATAACTACACCTGGAGCTGATATTTTGGATATAGGAACCACCGACCTTAATATCACTAGTAAGTACGAACAGTGGTCCACTTTTAATAATGTCCACGGCCTCGAGTGCATGAAACAAACGATGTTTTGCCATAAGTTGAATTTTAAGTTATATGATTTAATCATGAAATAACGAAATATTAGAATGAAAGCAGAGAAGAAAATGAATTTTGAGGAGATAAATTGACGATACACACATACACATATAAAGATAAATCTACGTAGAGGGAATAGGTGTAATTATATTAAAATGGGAAATCGTTCTTTCGAGACAGTTACCTTCATATGTGATATATATATATATGTGGTATATGTGGTATATTTTGCACACAGTAAAATGCACATTAATACAAACCAAACATAAATATGGTACTTCAAAACAATGAGAGGAACACATGTCATGTTTACTAAACATCAAAATAAGTTATATTCTCTCGTAATGTATAAGGGAAATGACACTGCTTCATTAAGGGGGAAGTTCCAAGGACATACCAAGCATGCCAAGAGTTCGCAGTCGTGGATTTCTGGCATGTCTGGTAGTTGAGATTATTCCATATGTGACCTGTCACCACAAATCGATCAATAAGTCGCAATGGAACTTTTCGTGTAAATGCAGTAAATAGTCGGGATGGGTTGCCAAAGTTGATTCTAGGATTTTGATATTTTCTGAAAGTACATACATTAATCTTTCATCTGTCCAAATTTGAGGACCAGAAGTGATTCAGAAGAATGATTTTTCTTGGATTGAACTTCGAGCATGTGTTTGAAGAAGCTTGAAAATTTGGCCAAATTTTATCTTCACATCACGATAACCATAATGTAACTCTGAATATCATTGCTTGTTATCCAACATCGTTAAGTCCCCCTGTAATAGTTTTGGTATCACCACAAAGCTGCTTTTATGAACAATTCATTGATGACAATTGTAAGAGCTGAAAAAGATTTTCCAATCCACAATTCATTGATGACAATTGTAAGAGCTGAAAAAGATTTTCCAATCCACAATTCTCAATTTTAAAGTGACTAGTTTTACCGCACTTTCTATGGAACAGTTGTCAAAGGCCCTCGGTTTCGCATGAATGAGCACTAACTTTGCAGCTGTTTTTCTCCGCTTTCCTGATAATGGCTTACGTGACAGTCCAAACTTGTGAGCACGGTTTTGAATGGGTTTGCTTTGTCCATCCTGGACAAATTATACATCAATTGAAAGCTTAGAGTCTCTACTTTAAGACAGTATGAAAAACGCAATTTCTTATTTTTCCGACTTATGGTGCAATTTGTGGTGACAGGTCACATATTAGCTTCGAGATTTGGGATGACTTGTATATACTACAGTTCGTCGTTTGTTGTAGAGGATAGTTCGTGTGCAGTAAACTGCTTGTAACAAATTGAACATTGCATGTGACGTACAAATTCAGGATTTGCAGGTCCCACTGACCAGTTTGTCGAAGGATGCAGTGGTGTACTGGATGAATTATGTCTGAAACAAGCTACAGTCGGTACTAACGTCAGCTTGACCTGTCAGGTGCGGCATTACCCACCTAATACAAACTTGGTATGGATGGAAAACAATAAACCGATGCAGGCAACGTCCATGGCTCTGCAGCATGTCATTGATGGGATGACCTACGAGACCATAACTACTAACGTGACAATCCCAGTGGATGGGCTGATTCGAACTGTCGTCTGCTCCGTAAGTGGAAAGGCTTTGGACAGAACATATACTACCAGTGTCGCCATAGGCCTAGTTCCACACTCGACAGGTGAGTTCAGATATTGAATTCATTAGCCAAGACAGTCTAAACATGTTTGGGTAAATATTACTTTTTCACCATCCAAAAGATAATTAAAAGGGCATTCACACACACACACACACACACACACACACACACACACACACACACACACACACACACACACACACACACACACACACACACACACACACACACACACACACACACACACACACACACACACACACACACACACACACACACACACACATCCCCCAACACACACATACACATTTCAGTGGCTGGAATAATCCGTAAACTCCATCCTGAAGTTATTAATGATTTGATACGTACATAAAAGAATCTCTTTATAAAAAGAATATTTTCCTAGGGAAAACTGCCTTTTGTGATTGATTTAAGGATTGTTTTGGATATTGTGAAACACAACTCAGGCACTCGGGGTACGACGTTCTGACCGTATTGTTTAAAACTGTTGTATTAATTTCTGACAACAGTGAAAAAAAATGAATGAGAATTTGTAAACTTTTCAAGATATTTAAATATTTTAAGTTGACCTCATTCCTGAAGTGTCCTGTAATAGGATTCGTCAGGTAGAAATATTTACACAAAGTGTAATAAATGAAATGAACAACTCCTCGTTAGTTTGTGCACACAATTTGCGCAACTGTTTTATTTATTCCGTAATTTTCGCCAAGCACTATTATCTCTTTCAAAATCAACACGCGTATATCACCGCTCATGTGCTTTTCTTAAATACCAAGCAAGAAGACAGTGCATTTTTGTGAAAGAAAAATCAAAGCTAATGAAAATACGCACAGAAAATAAATAGGGAGAGGTTTGTTATTACATTTAAACATTCACATTTAATAATTTGTCTCAATTTTTAGTGTTATTTTTCTAAGTTAAATTTATTTGATTTTTGAATTTCTCGAAAATAAAAAAAATCAGAAACATTGATCGCTTTCAAGAATTCAAAATAATAAAGAATAAACAATTCTTATGATGTCCATAACAATAAAAGCAAAACATTGCAATTTGATAGAATGTAAACAAGACGAGAACTTTATAAAAATTTAGCTGGTGATATAACAGTATTAATTGCTTTTCTGAAGCGGTTATTTTACCAATTCTACTACCTTTCAATTATGAAGAACACGTGAGCATAAAGTAATAAAAGTACAGCAGGACACACCTTTTGAGCAAAGGCTTAAAACAATAGTAGCATGGGGGAGCAGGGTAAATGATGAAGGAGATAACTGGCTTAATGAGATTTTTTTCTGGGGAAGGGTGGAAAATCTTTTTTAAAAGGGACTCTTATTGACTCCACACAAAATAATTTAATGGTTTTGGCTCTTTTGTGGCTTTACAATTACCCCTTTTATAATGGAGGTAAAATTAAGATTTAGAAGTTAAAACTGTGCCTGAATAAAAAAAAAACACCCTGAGTTGTGAAAGAGAAGATGCTGATTCCAATAAAACAATTCTTAGTTGCATAATTTATGGTATTTTATTCAGATCGGCTGCATTATGATGAATAAATGTCTCATTTTATTTTTGGGGGGTAAATAATATTTTCTTTGGATTTCTTTACATTCCACTTATTGAAATGTATTCTTTATAAACAAGGTTATGGAATAGATTGATACTAGCTCGAGTTTGCATACATTGGTAAACTGGTCTATTCGACGACTCGAGTTCTCACTGAATTTTGTGTGGTCGTGTGATCTGTATGTATCGGTTTTAACGATTTGATTTCAATATCACACGCTTTTTTCATAGACTTCAGCCTACTCTGCAGGCACAAACTATATTTGGCACTAAAGCTTCATAGCGCCCTGAGTCAAGAGTAATCTTTCTGGTCAGGGCAGCTATAACGCAGGGCCTATGGAAGTGGAAGTATTGGTCTGCAGCAAAGATCAGACCCTGATTTGCCTAGCACGACGGACAAGGGTTTGTGCCTGCAAACTAATTCCAGCCCAAAATATGTTGTACTTAGGATTAACCCAATATACAGCGCGTATCAAAAAAAAGTAGACACTCAGAAAAAAAAGATATTACGTCAAATATTTTTATGATCTAGAGATATTTTTTTATATGAATTAATGTTTACCGTTGATCTAAGCATCTATGACAACATTTGTACTTGAAAGTATTCATGCATGAGGAGCACAGGCTCACTTTTGTCCACTAGGCCAAAAATGCATGTTGCGCACAGAATTGTGTTGGTGATATGTCAATGCTTTTCATGCCTCAAGCAGACCGGTGCTGGCAGAAGCTGTCACCGATGGTGCACGAGGATTGAATCCTCAGCAGTCCTCAGCAGAAGATGTAATGATCAATTTTGTGGCCAAAAAGACAAAAAATGAAGCAATGATTCAGAGTACACCCTATAAAAAGAAGAAAAGTCATGTTTCCAAGATGACTGTGACTGAAGAAAATGGCATTTTCTTGTTTTTTGATGGGGTAGGGTTGGGTTGTATCGAATACATTGCTTCATTTTTGCTACATTTCTAAAATCCTCAGCAATGCTCAGAGAAGACTATATCATTTCTGTGACAAGAAAAGACATAAATAAAGCAATAATTTCACATACAATTACCTAAACCCCAACCCGGAAAAAAGAAGAAAATTGCATTTATTTTTAAAATTCACGTAGTTCACTCTTTCAAACAATAACCATTCTCTTTCTTTTTATGAGGATACTGGTGAATCATTGCTTTTTTATTTAGTTCAATGTTTGTCCTTTTTTGCGCCACAACATTGATATTAGCATGCTTCTCTGAGCGATGCTGGATCCAATCTTGTGCAACATCAGGTTAAAAGGCTTCTGCAGCACCGGTCTGTGAGGCATAACCAGCAGAATATCAAGAACACTAATTCTGATGCGCAAATCATTTTTGCCTATTGGACAAAAGTGACTCGTGCTCACTCATGCGCGAAAATACTCAAATACAATACCTTAGTGTCATGCAAAGTAGCTTATAGATCCCAGGTTACACATTCATGATACAAAAAAATAATCTCAAAAATCACGAAAACAATTTTTAATAATTTTTTCTAAAGTGTCCTACTTTTTTTTTGATACACGCTGTATATAAAATACAGGACCACATACTATTGCTGATTTTGCCTTTTATATTTCCCAATGCTAGCTTGAAAACCAAGTAGGTTTCTATTGTTTTGCTTGTCGTCACTGTCTGTCACACGTTAGTGTGAACTTAGGTAACTGTGCATTGTGTTATGTGGTAGTATCATTTCGCTGTTCAGTTCAAGCAGCCCACCTCGCCAGGAGTCTTCAGTCCCAGTCTATTACATCCTTGTTGTCTGCCGACAGTCATAGTTTTTTAGAGCATCTCGTATTAGTGTCGGCCATTATTAATCAAGCTAAGCAGTGATGGCCAGGCGGTGGTAAGCATTTTGATAGATTTTGAAGATTACATCGCAGTGTTTAAAAGAGCATACACAGTAACGGTTGCATGAATGGAAAATCTTTCATCAAAATTCACATTGTCATTAGTTTCCAAGGTGAGAGTAAGATTACATTTGGCATTATAATGTGAGTACTAATTCACTTCACATGCAATAAAAAGTTGAGGGATTGGCAGTTTGAATACCCGACTGAGTCAACTCAGTTGCTGCAGTATGAATGGCATAGTCCCACATATTGATTTCCGTGTTAGTACTTTGTCAACAGTGGGGATTTGTGTAGCAGATTTGCCAAAAACGAAGTGTTCTGTTGTTTTCAACTACTCTCTCCATACTATAGTGACATTTTTAAAATGATGTTGTTCTGCAAGTAATCAACCAGTATTCTCTTTAACACTTAACGTGCCAGAAGATTTAAAAACCTCTGTGAATTTTATGTGTATTATTTGGTGCTGATCTGTGACTTTGGCATGTAAGGAATTAGCAGCATATGAACTTTGATGTCAACATGCCGCCGCTGCGCGCTGCTAATTTTATATGCCCTTTATAAACACTTTACAATATATTCTACCCGTTGCTTTCAGTATGTCTGGTAGGTCCGTGATTTTACATAAATCTATGACCTATTCTGATATTGAAAATCAGAAGAACGATAGCTCAATGGGTAACCGTGTGTATGTTTGTGTGTGTGTGTGTGTGTGTGTGTGTGTGTGTGTGTG
>JZLH01S0022468.1:0-14355 GCA_001188425.1 Eucidaris tribuloides | reverse complement strand
ACAATTTTGGAACGGCACTTGCACGTTTGACGTCGCGGATTTTTAGAAATTGCTTCTGAGTAATTTGAAAAAGGATGAAGTTTAACAATCCAGATTTTCACCAAAACTCAATATTTTACCCCGAGTCTCTATGAGAGGTGTTTATTTATATTAATCTTCACGTTGGATATGATTTCAGCTGATTTCATTCATTTAGGTGTTTTTTGACGTGCAAATAAATGACACAATCTTTAAACTGTGGTCATTGTTTACGTGTGTCTTTAAGAGTGTGTACCCATTCGTAAATGAAACAAGCTTCCCGTGTTTTGGCATCGCTGTGGTACGTCCCCATCAACGGCAATTTAAAAAAATATATATATCATAGTAACCTTGCCCTGTTTTCATGTGCACCAACCCACCAACACATAGCGATGAGTTTCCGTGATAGGTCTGCTGCATACTTTGTACTCACCCTTATAATATTCCCTATGTCCATAAGTTGGCACGGAAGGCACAAAATCAAAGACATCATCGATGGTAGATGGCGATAAATCGGTGCGCCATACCTTCCCTGCATATTACAGAAAAACACAATGGTAGCAAGAATCAGGTCATAATAATTAAAAGATTATATACTAATTCTCCATAGACTGGGCATTTTGGTACAATCTTTTCCATGATTTCAACTGCTTTACATGTATTATATTCAAGTGGGTGTCGTATCAAACATATTATTATTATTGCCATACGCTTAAGCATGGGTTTGGGCCTGACCTGAGCAAAGACATATGCATAAGAATCAGCATAGACATGGGGTAGGCGTAGGTGTAGGCGTTGGCATGATGCATAGGCACAGGCATATCCAAGGGCATTGAACCTATTACAAGGCTGAGGGTGGGGTGTAAGACCCCCGCCCCCGCCGCTACCCCTTCGACGTTTCTCACGATAATTATGTCTGCAACACGGAATGCTTTAACCACTGAGATTAATGACTGTTTCCCTTCGAATTTTCTGCATCTTTTGAGACCAAATTCGTTTAGTTGTGTACTTGGACGTCGGATCAAAAATTGCTGAATAAATATTACAGTAATTTCAATACAAATTGTTCTCCCACCTAAAATCATAAATGTGTCAACATTTTCCTATTACTTATTCAAAGTAATCAATTCTATGCTGTTTATGATCACAAAAATGTCACGAACAAATTTTCCAAAAAAAAAACAATAAAAATTAAAAGGTCAAAAACATAAATAAGAAATAGGAAATAGTTTTAAAAGGATATTTTTACAAACACACTTGCGAAGAACAGTACAAAGAGTCTCAAAAAGGTCGGGGTCTGTTTTAGGCATAAATTATGCAGAAATGAGTATAATTCATTAAAAAACAAATTTCAAGAAAAAAAAACATAACTATATAATTTTGTAGATTACAAATTGGGCGACGCGCGGTTGGAAGGGGGAGGGGCTGTTGATCCCCACCATGTCATTTCCCAAATAACCCGGTCTAGTTAGTGTTAGTCAATAATAATAAGATATGAGACATTAGGCAAAACATGAGGAAAATCATAAAGCGTTATAAAGAAACTATATAACATTGTGGAAGACCCGTTTAAAAAAAATATCAAACTTTGCTATCTGACTTAGCTGACAATGTTTGAATGGACAAATAAACACCATTGAACACAAAGGTTCGAACAGTTATGCTGTCAATATTGTAAAATATGTAGATAAAAATTAGCACATGAATTATTCTCGGCCGATGAAAATTCTGAAATAAAGCAGTCTATATGGAAAACTGAAATGGTCTCTCAATGATTTTTACTTTTATAAAGCACTTGATGAGCATTTTGAACTGTTATTTTTTTCAGGACTTCATTTTTAGACCTTATCAGAGACAATAGTAGCATGGGAATCTTGTAACTCACATTTTTGAATGGAAATATTGTTATACGATGCCATATCAAAAGTGCTAATAGTGCTAGCATTTTAGTACTTAGTGACAATAATGACATTTTCATATGTGCAGAAACTTACCTAACTGTTTTATATAAATCCAAGTACATAAGAAAAATCATTACAATGGCAACATACAGACAAAGAGTAAAACAGTACCTTTAACATAACGCAAATTATGTCAATAGTATAATGTATTTATTTATTCTTTTATCAACTCATTGAATTGAGTTTAGTTTGTGCACATATACACACCCTTTCCTGTTGAACAAACATGAATATTACTTCTGGTTGTTAGAATTTACTGTGTCTGTTTCGTTTAATGATCGAGAACTTTAAATCCGATGAGGTGCTGTGGCGAGATTGGTAAAGCGCATGCCTGATAATCTGGAGGTCTCGAGTCCAACACCCATCCGACATTAATGTCCTTCAGCAAGACAGTTTTAATCTGATTTGCTGCACTCCACCCAGGTGTATAAATGGGTACCCTGGTCGGGTCATTAATAGCTTCAAGCGCGTAACAGCCGCTTAGCTACAATGTACCTGTCATGACCATGGGGTTGATAATAAAACAGCGCATGGGGACGTGCGATAAGTTTCGTGTTACGTGCTATACAAGAACGGAATATTATTATTATTATTATTATCATCATTATTATTATTATTATTATTATTATTATTATTATTATTATTATTATTATTATTATTATTATTATTATTATTATTATTATTATTATTATTATTATTATTATTATTATTAATGATGATGATTATGATTATTATTATTGATGATGATGATGATGAAACAACGAAATTACCTTCCCAAAAATATGATCCAGAAGCTCCATAGAGAATCTCATTCTGCAATGTGACATAGACACAAAAGACATATTACAATATGTGTCCCCCTCAATTTTTTTATGGGGATCATCCCCCCTGGATTTTTCAAAATTAATATTATTTGTTTCTATTTTGTTAACATTCTTTTTATTTTTTGTTATCTGCGAAACTATACAAAGGTAAATATGATTGAAATAGATTATTCAACTTAATTAATGCGGGGGGGGGGTTAAAGTTGCTCTTCCCACTCTTTAACGAAAATATGTATCCTGAGGACGTTTCTTTACCCCGCGCGGCAAGGGTATGTTATTCCTCCCCCGCCCAGCTAGTTACATGGAATCTTCGCTCCTGCACAAGCAGAATTCCTAGCTTGCCATTTTTAATAAATGCCCGGTAATACGAAATGAAATACGGTGTTTTTTATCCAGTCGATTATGGAATGATATAAACTTTCTTGCAGTAGGCCCCTAATTGATTTTTGATAATCATTTTCAGTTTTTCCTGAGTGTCAATTATTGGTGGACACACTAATGTGATTATCTCTGTAAACCGTTTGGCAATCTTACCTGTTGTACGGCTGCACTATTTCCAAACTCGCAACTGATCGATGTATACCATCCAAGGCGTACTGTGATATAGGTTCGAAACAAAAGATATCAATCACGTGTTGAGATCCTACTGTAGTCCTCATCCCCATCCCCACCCCAACCAACTCCTTTTCGTTCTTTCTATATCTCTGAGTTTGGACAGATTATAGATTTAAGGTAGACCAGCGGCTGGGCATTATTTTGTGTCTCGCCTGGACGTGTTCAGGCAAGAGACTATGAAATCACTTTTCTGTATGTATTTATGTAGTATGTAGTATGTAGTATGTCCGCTGCAGTTTGTGGTTAAAGTTTCGTTTAAAGACTGTCAATTTGAAAGTGGTTGCTTCAATTCATAACCAAACTTGGTAACAATGATCAGTGGGTGGCGGGACTAAGGGTAATTGGGGTCAAAGGTCATGGCAGGGGTCAGTCTTGGTCATCTAGAGGGTCAAATAGGAAATGTACTTAGGACCACTAACTTGGTGTCAGAGAGGACACCTGACTGAATGCAGAACAATTGCCGAGGTCAAAGGGTCTGAGGGTCATCGTATCTAAAGGTCAATTGTCATAGAATTGGCGTAGGACCACCTAACTTTGTGCGAAGAACCACTGACCTGAATTGCAGAACAATGCCCAGGTCAAAGGTCATGCAGGGGTTCAGGGGTCATCTATGGGTCACTTTCCATCGGGATGTCCTAGGACCACCAACTTGGCCAGAAGAACACTGCCAGAACGCAAAAATTTCGAGGTTCAAAGGTCATGCCAGGAGTCATCTGGGGTCATCTAGACAATAATAATTTGTCATGGAATCGTGGTAAGGAACAACCTAACTTGATTAAAAAAAACACTGACTCTGATGCCGAACAATGCCAGGTCACAAAGGTCATGCAGGCGCTCATCTAAGACGTCAATTGTCATGTGGAATGGTGCTAGGACCACCTTAACTTGGTTTCGAACGAACACTGACTGAATGCACGAAAGCAATGCCGCAGAGCTCAAAGGTCATGACAGGGTCCATCCAGGGGTTATGCTAGGGGTCATATATCTCCATGCAGAGGATGATGCCTAGGACCACCAAACTGTTGGTCAGGGAAGATCACATGCCTGAACGGCGAGAAGCAGTTTTGAGCCAAAGGTAATCCATGGGTCATCTTAGAGGGTCAATTTGTCATTGGAATAGATAGGACCACCAAAACTTGGTCAGAATAACACCTGACCTGAATGCAGAATGGATTGTGTTGAGGTCAAGGATTATGCAGAGGTCCATCAGGGGTCAATACTGTGCTGTGCAAGAATCTCTCTTGCAGTTTTTGTCCTCTTTGGTGCGATCGTTTGCGATCAGGTTTTCTAAGTAGTTCTACTGAAAAATTGTATATTGTCATAGTTTTATGGCTTTGCCCCCCCCGCGCCCCAGCATTTTGCTGAAGAACTGCAATTAAAGGTTGCTGCTACAATATGTTGTCTGACGTTAAAACGGCGAGAGCTTGCCTGACGTCTCGAAGAACAACTTGTTTTTATAAGTTGTAGCCGGATCATAATACAGTTATGTGTGTGTGTGTGTGTGTGTGTGTGTGTGTGTGTGTGTGTGTGTGTGTGTGTGTGTGTGTGTGTGTGTGTTTTACTTCGCCGAATGACAGTTTACGTGATCACAGCTTAAAAAGGTTAAAAGAGGTTTGCGTAATTTATGTCTGAACAAAAACAAGTCACAACTTTTATATGCATCGTTACCGCAAAATACATGAGCCCAAGTGACCCGACAACAGATGGACTAGTTGGAGTGTGTAGCGACCCCCCTGAATGTAACAAAGTTGACTGCATAGTAAAAAACAAACAAGCAAAGAAAAAATAACAAAGAGCTGTGACCTTTGTCGTCTTGACCTTATTATGATTTAGTTCACCTGAATTTTAGTGATACACACTTTAGCCAATTTTCACTAAAAAAAAATCGCTCAGTAACTCCGGAGTAACTCCACATCAACAAGAAGTATATGAAAGTGATACAAAGTGTCGTGGACGGACGGACAACCAGTAAACATTTTCCCATAAGAAACACGAAATGCCAAAATGCAGCTATCAGCATATGACGATTTCTGATTGTCTTTTAGCTGAAACGTCACGACAGTTTAGAAAACATTTGACTCTTCTGAAGGCAAAACATACAATGTGTTCATCTTACAGTATTCCCTGCATGGATTAAACGGAACGACGTTCGTGAACCCATTCTCGATGACAAAACAACCCCCTCTATAGTAACGACCTCTTTCTCTGTGATCGTCGTCGGTAGCACGTCGAGTGATGTTTGAGTAGAGTGGACGACATACCTGCAGTTAATAATCAAAATAAACGTAGCATTTATTTTGCAGTGAGCTCGGAAAATATATCTTATACGAAATATACATTATAAGGTAGAACGTTTTGACAGGTTGAGTTGGTTGCTATGTCATTGTCCGATGAATCTGATAATTAGATATACTCGCAATAGCTGTTAACATTATCGTCGTCTATTCTACAAAGTTCAAGGAAGTTTTTAAGGTTCATTTGATCCATAAAATGTTTTTCTTTCGGGGGAAAATGGCTGATTCTCTAATATTTTTGAAGAAAGTTTATTTACGAGTACAGGGTACAAACATAGGATCAAATGTGCATAATGTTATCGTGTAGGTTGTATGAAACCCACTCCCAGTTTTCAATTAAGCCCCAGAGTAATTCTTACCACGATTGGCCCATCGGGTCCGCCAGTTTGGAGGGTTGATCCGAGCCATTGTCGAGAGGCATTTCCGATCTGATAATCCTGACCGTCGTAAGTCACGAATCTATTACCTTATCGTCAAAGGAGACGGAAGAAATTACAATTTGTGAATGGTTATTCGGGGGGGGGGAGTATTTGACAGTTCAAACCTGCATAGAAGCATACATCTTTTTTTAACCTAAACAGCTAAACACGGTTACATTCCGTCATACTGTATTTCAGAATTTAATCTTCCCAAGACACCCACATGACGTAAACTTTTCATTTACAACTCGCAACTGGACCCAACTCGCTATTGAGATTGTCTTCTCCGTTGCTGCACCCTTACCCTGGAATAGCATATCCATTCATATCGGAGACGCACACTCTCTGGATATTTCTAGTTAAGCACAAACTAAAATCACACCTTCTTATCACATCAATGCCTATTCTTTTGTTTTCATTATTAAGTTAAAATTTTATTGTAATCATATTGCCATAATATACTGTATTGTTAATCTGTAATTACCATTTGTTTGATTATAAACTTGTGCATTTTGTGCTTAAAAGTAAATGACATAATTGGGGGTAGTCCTCAACTTGGGCTGAAACTACTCTAGAATCAAGTAACCTATGCAAGGATTCTCCTGTGAAAATATTGTATTCAAACGTTGTCTCATTCAAAAATAAACAATGTCAATATCACTCGTAGCAGGGAAACCTGCTGTGTTGCTCTCTATTGGGCTTATTTTTGTCGTCCTCGGATAAAATTAAACTACTCCTATGTTTATGGCTTTATGCTTGATTCCCCTTAAGTAAACAAATTACAGACAAATCCTCCCAGGTGGGAGATCCACTCTTGCTAGTGTATAGTTGGTATATATTTCAACTCATTTGGTTCTTGAAGCATTTTCAAGTGTTCCCAATCATGTCACTAACCTTTAACACATCATTGCAATTAATTCGTAATCTATTATTTTATACATACCATTTAGACTAGATACATAATCACTAATGATAAAGTATACTTGTTAAAATGTATACCTGTAGGTCACGAGTTGCATTAGTTTCCAAATTATCAAATCGTCGTCTAAATTTCTCTTTAGAACTAAAAGAACTAAATAATGAATTAGGACGCAACAGGCCTTGATTCATGTATACAAAACAATTGAAGACTGTAGAATAAGAAGTACTGAAGTCACATAATACTACTTTTGAGAAACACACGCTCAAAGTTTTCAAATTTGTCTACAGATCACAATTGTTTGAGTTGTACATCCAAACTTGGTGAAGTTAATTGACACAATAAACAGACATTGTCGCATCTGTCGATTTCCAATAAACAGTAATCAATGTTGTGGACTTTAGTACTTCTTCCTTTAAAAACAAGGGTCTGAGGAAAACAAATACATTTCTCGAATAAAAGAATGTCAAAACACTTAATTTTATATATCTTTGGAGTGTCGTCAGTCAGACGAACAATTTGATATGCAATTTGTCAAATTTGGACGTTGTTTGAAATTTGACCTCATTTGACCTTTGACCGGAAGTGACCCCATATCCCATCAACAAAGCACAAAACACATTGTGATTTATAGATTTTCTCAATCCTTGTAACTAGTCGAGTAACTTGATATACATTTTGAAGAAATTAGACCAATTTAAAAATTTTGTCAACAATTTACCGGCATGTTACAACTTCAAAACAATCACTGACTCATTTTCGTCAAAATGTGACTTAATTACTTCTTATTCTACTCTCTTCAATTGTAAAACACAGCCTTGAATATTTCGCAACTGCTCGGCAACCTGTTTTGAAAAAGGACAGTACCGTAAGAAAATAGAAAAGGTGCAGCGTAGAGGAACTCGTCCCTTACGAATGCTACGACCTCTTAACTTGCCATCTCGTGCCTGCAGATGCCATAAAGCAGACATGATTCAGATATACAAAACATAAATGCATGGCATAGATAAACTCAATCCGCACATTACTTTGACAATTTAATGAATTGTAGAATTGACCATCGATATACATGTAGAATCGCCAAGAAGCATTTCTGACTCAAAGCTTGAATGGGGTCCGCCCGCTAGTCATAAGGACCGCTATTCATAAAAAAAAAATATTCGTAAGGACCGCTATTCATAATAAGACATAAGGGTCGCAGTTCATAAGGATCATTATTCATAAGGACCGCTATGCATAAAAAGACATGAGGGTCGTTATACATAATAAGTCATAAGGGTCGCTATTCATAATACCAAATCAGGGTCGCTATTTATAAGGGTCCCTATTCATAATACAAAAAGAGGGCCTCTATACATAAAGATCAATATTCATAAGGGTCGCTATTCATAATCGAACAAGAGGGTCGCTATTCATAAAAGGAGAAGAGGGTCGCTATTTATAAAGGTCAATATTCATAAGGGTCGCTATTCATAATCGAACAAAAGGGTCGCTATTCATAATAGGAAGAGAGGGTCGCTATACATAAAGGTCAATATTCATAAGGGTCGCTAGTCATAATCGAGCAAGAGGGTCGCTAGTCATAATCAAATAAGAGGTTCGCTATTCATAATCAAAGAAGAGGGTCGATATTCATATGTATGGGAGCGGTCGTATTCATAATCATAAAAGAGGGTCGCTATTCATAATGGAAGAAGAGGTCGCTATTCTAATCGAGTAAGAGGCGTCGCTATACAAATCAAAGAAAGGGTCGCTAGTCATAATTCAAAGAAGAGGGTCGGTAGTCATAATGTTATGGGAAGGGTCGTTATTCATAATCATAAAAGAGTCGGGTCGCCTATTCATAATCTGCAAAAGAGGGTCGCTATTATAATCGCAAAAGAGGGTCGCTATTCATATCAAATAAGAGATTCGTCTATTCATAATCAAAGAAGAGGGTCGCTATTCATAATGTATGGGAAGGGTCGCTATTCATAATCGAGCAAGAGGGTGGCTATTTATAATCAAAAAAGAGGGTCGCTATTCATAATAAAAAAGAGGGTCGCTGTTTATAATCAAAAAAGTGGGTCGCTATTCATAATAGAAAAAAAAGGGTCGTTATTCATAATGGGAGAGAAGGGTCGCTATTCATAATCGAAAAAGAGCATCGCTATTCATAATCAAAGAAAAAGGTCGCTATTCATCATGGGAGAGAAGGCTCACTATTCATAATCGAAGAAAAGGGTCCGCTATTCATAATCGAGAAAGAGCGTCGCTATTCATAATCGGAGAAGAGGGTCACTATTTTAAATCGATGAAGACTCTGAATAAAGAGTTACGATTATTTGCAAAATATTGAAATGGGATTTTGGTTGTTCAAAACAACACACACAAATATTAAGAAAAATACTGACCTAGGCCCCGGCGGACCTAGGCAAAATTATAATAATTATTGGATGTGAGGCACCCCAGCGGCTGGGTCGAATCTAAAGTTACTGTCGCACTGCGCCGTCTAACGATTCCGTCTGAAAAAAAAAAACGAACGCGTTCGTTTATCAAACGTTTATTGTACTTTTTAATTCGTTTTTCAACTGGATAACAAGCGTATCTAGACGATGACAGACGGTGCTTTTTCGTTCTGTTCCATTCCATTGTATTCCATATGCCACCGTCTGACACCGTCTGAGGTAAATAAATTTATTTTAGACGGAGGCAGACGGAATCGTTAGACGGCACAGCGTGGCAGAAGCTTTAAATAGGGAGGAAAAAATGGAACGCCCTTCTAAGCAGGCGTTTAATAATTGTCTTTTTAGGAAACGTTAACTTTTATTCGACAGTGTTATTGTAGAAAAAAATGATATAGGACCTATAAAGACCTACAAATAGTGGCAGAAGTTAAGGACCAGGCCAGTTTGAACTCTTTTCAATTTCAGGCAATGAATAGTTGCAAAATTTAAGTTTTTTCATAAATAATCTTACCCCAAGCAGGATACAATAAATCATATTATTTAACATAACTTCATATATTTAACATAACTTCATACATGGATGTCGATTTGTATTTGTGGTTGGGTGGATGACAGGGGTTGAAGTTCATCATCATGGGACCTAAGACACCAAGCTGTCCCTGGGGAAAGGTTTCGGGGAAGGGGTGTCAAATCCCGGTGTCAAAATGTGAATTGACAAAGCGAAAGAGCGGAGAGCCAGGAACACCATCGGTAGTACATTTTGAACTTGGCGTGTATAAGCCCCCCGGGGGGGGGGGCACTCGACTTACAAAGTGATACCTATGTGCCGCACCAAAATCGAAAATCGGGGGCTCTGGAACGGGCTTGAGCGAAAAATGGGGGTCTCTGAAACTGGATCTGAGGCTTCAGAAAACCTCAAAATGCTATGCTCCGGAACTACAAAGCGGCGAAGTTCCCGGGCGCTGTTGGCGCGCCGGGCTGAAAAGGCAATGCTCTGGCCGAGCAAAAAATCAGAAGCGAAACGGCAAATTTGGGGGTCTCTGGTATTGAAAAAATGAAAAATTTTCTGTGCCTTCTGAAATTGTGATGCTGTGGAACGGAAATTTGGGCAGAAAATGGGGGTCTCAACCGCGGCACATAGATATCACACAATTATACTAAGTGCCCCCTCCCCCATCCCGGGGTATAAGCTTCTGCGTTCTAAGTTATTTCGCACCCAAAAGCGCTCTACAAACTAAAATGCTAAATTCCCTTTTTATAGTAGATTAACACCTTGAACATGCTGGATTCAACCCTAGAATGGTTGGAATCCAGCATTTCCCTAATCTACCATTTTCTCAGCTTTTCTAGATGGTGATTTGACATCTCAGTTTTTAGAGTGTTTAGTTAGAAGTAGTGTTTTGAAGTGCTAAAATTAATAATAATTCCTACCAGAGTCCAGCCATTAAGGGAGCACTGGTAACATTGGGTGGGGGGGGGGGGGGTCACCGGTCTAACTTGTAAAATTCCTTTGAATTTTTATTTTTTCTCTTATCAATATGAATTTATGAGGGCGCGGGGTAATTTTACTTACTTAATTAATTAAACCACGGTTACCCATTTAATAAATATTAGTCTGCCATGCATGACCCAATGAAATAAAAAAAATGAAAAAAATTAAACATTTCACACGGTATACTATTACAACTAATAATCTCAATCATATTTTATGAAATACAATGATAGCCATTTATAGATAATACATATGAATATCAAAAGATATAAACAAAACGTGTGTAGCCTTTCACAAATAAGAGGAAAAGGAAGAAAGGGCCAGGGTCACGAGACAATGAGAAGGAAAAAAGAAAGGCAAATTTTAAAAGATTTGCAGGATGGAAAAGGAAAAGCAGTTATGGAGGAGTTAGTGCCAATTATGCTTAGCCAATGTTATGGTTAACAAATACCATCAGCCCATTCTGCCATTGTACAATTCAAAAGATATTGCTTTAAAGCTAGCTTAAAACTCATTACTCCATTTCCAATTCCATCACCACAAAACACCGGCACACTCTCGGCTCACTGTAAAAGCGGTAGATGCCGATAAAGTGTAAGGCTACGGTCACAAATAAAAGCGGCGACCGCCCGATTTATAGCCTGCTCGGTCGCCGCTGGAATTTAGGCATCGCCCAGCGATTCTTGGAGCATGTTGAGAGGGCTGTAAAGCCCTAGCGATGCTCGGGCGGCACCCTGTCGATTTCCGGTCGGTCACCGATCGATTTAAGTCAAAACTGGGCAAAATCGAGGGAGCTTCTCCGCGCGGCGACCGGGCAGTAACCGACCGATGACTAACCGATTCACGGACGGTCTCCCACCGGTTATCAGGCGATTTGGTGGTCTCCCATCGGCCATCGGACGGTCTCCCATCGGTCATCGGGCGATTTGGCGGTCTCCCACCAGCCATCGGACGATTGTTAAGAAATCGGCCGGTAGCCCGCCGGTGATCGGTAGGACCCTGCAGATATAAATGCGTACTTTCGGCCAACCACTGGGCTCCTCCAGGAATATTTTTCACTGGCAACCTGGCTATATTTATGTGATTGCCCCACTGTGGCCATTAACAATACAGCTTTTTTTCTCCAGCTCCATTGGTTTTCTCTTGTGCTTTTGGCTTTTTTATTTAATTAAAACTGTAAAAAATACATGTGGACTTTTAGAAAACTTTGTACAAAAATCTAACTGTTGTCTCTTGCGGAGCACGCAGAGGAGGGCCTGACATTGTGGTCACAAATACAAAAATTGGCCTGCTCGGCGGCCGGGCGGCGAGATTTTAGCCAATTTCGCCCGGTTACCGAGCTGCAGCCGCCCACGCACCGTTGGTTTTTAGGGCATCGGTCGGTCGCCGCTGAAGTTTTAGTGATTGCGTCGCCCGACGCAATCACTGGGGTAATCGCCCTCACTCGGCTTGGCGCGATATTCGAATATTGGCTGCAACTCGGAGAATTAAACCGAAATAGCAACGGCTAGAACCTAGACTATACCTTTTATTAAGCAGCTTCAAAAAGTAGATTATTCGGGGTGAATAATCGTTCATCGATTGATATGCGCCGTTAAAACCGACAACAACAGCAACAACAAGTAACATATTTAACATAAATCGTTCGATGGTGATTGCTTGAATAGGTCGATACCCAGGCGGTGAGCGCCCGGTGAGCGCCCGAACACCGGGCATGTTTTGAGCGGCAAACGCCCGGTGACCGTGCGGACACCGGGCGTGTTTTGGGCGGTGAGTAAAATCGAGCAGGCGCCGCCAGAATTTTAACTGCGCGCTAAAACTTCAGCGGCGACCCACCGACGCCCAAAAAACCAGCAGTGCCTGGGCGGCTACCGCTCGGTGACCGTGCGAAATTGGGTAAAAACTCGCCGCCCGGTCGCCAAGCAGGCCAATTTTTCTATTTGTGACCAAAGCCTAAGTTACCAAACTCACGTATTTTGAAAATTTTGCAATGAGGGCTTGATACCCCACCACAAAATAAAACAAAAACGAATTTCTCACGGCAATTTCAAAGCCCGTATCCGCGGACAACCACCCCGTACAACAACCCCTCCTCCTCGCAACTTTCCCCTCACCCGAAAACTAGCGACCCTCTTATGTCATTATGAATAGCGACCGTCTTATGTCATTATGAATAAGGAACCTCTTCCTCCTCTTTGATTATGAATAGCGACCCTCTTATGTCATTATGAATAGCGACCCCCTTTTTGATTATGAATAGCGACCCTCTTTTTTGATTATGAATAGCGACCCTCTTGTTCGATTATGAATAACGACCCTCTTTTTTGATTATGAATAGCGACCCTTTACTTTGATTATGACAAGCGGACCTCTTATTTTAATTATGACTAGCGACCATCTTATGTCATTGTGAAAAGCGACCCTCTTATGTCATTATGAATAGGAAACCTCTTCTTTGATTATGAATAGCGGCCCTCTTCTTTGATTATGAATAGCGACCCTCTTGCTCGATTTGAATAACGACCCTCTTTTTTGATTATGAATAGCGACCCTCTTATTTGATTATGAATAGCGACCTGATTTTTTTGATTATGAATAGCGACCCTCTTGCTCGATTATGAATAACGACCCTCTTCTTTGATTAAGAATAGCGACCCTCTTGTTTGATCAGAATAGCGACCCTCTTCTTCGATTATAACTAGCGACCCTCTTCTTCGATTATGAATAGCGACCCTCTTCATTGATTATGAATAGCGACCCTTTACTTTGATTATGACTAGCGGACCTCATATTTGATTATGACTAGCGACCCTCTTATGTCATTATGAATAGCGACTCTCTTATGTCATTATAAATAGGGAACCTTTTCTTTGATTATAAATAGGGAACCTCTTCTTTGATTATGAATAGCGAACCTCTTCTTTGATTATGAATAGCGACCCTCTTTTTGATTATGAATAGCGATCCTCTTTTTTAATTATGACTAGCGACCCTCTTCTTTGATTATGAATAGCGACCCTCTACTTTGATTATGACTAGCGACCCTCTTATTTTGATTATGACTAGCGACCCTCTTATGTCATTATGAATAGTCGACCCTCTTTTATGATTATGAATAACGACCTTCCCATATATTATGACTAGCGACCCTCTTCTTTCATTATGACCTAGCGTACCCACTTTATTCGATTATAAATAGCGACCCTCTTCTTTGATTAATAATAGCGACCCTCTTCTTTGATTATGAATAGCGACCCTCTTTTATGATTATGAATAACGACCCTTCCCATACATTATGAATAGCGACCCTCTTTTATGATTATGAATAACGACCCTTCCCATACATTATGAATAGCGACCCTCTTC